>PVKA01009260.1:0-69177 GCA_004027165.1 Ctenomys sociabilis | reverse complement strand
ACAATCCTCCTGCCTCAGCCTCCCAATTGTTTGGCTTATTAAATCAATTTCTAGGAATTTAATTTATAGAACCACCAACATATACAGTCACACACTCACACACACACACACACACACACACACACACTACTGAAACATTGTTTCAGGTTTCCAAAAAACCTGAAACCAATTAATTTGTTAATTAATTTAATTAAGGGAGAGGCTAGGAATGCACACACACACCAAGTTCCCAAACAGGAAGTGACTGGGAGTGCACTGAGAATTGAGTGGGAGAAGAAGGAGTTCATTTGTGTGTAATCTAGGCTATCAGAGGAACTGCTTATATGTTACCTCTGTAATTAAAACAGTAGCAGCAACAGTAAACCTTATTGAGCCAGAGAGAGTGTTTGGTGATTGGAAGAGCTTCCCTCTTGAATATTTATACTAGTTAGGGTTCAGTCAAAGTATATATCTCAACAGTAATTTCAAAAGGGAAATATTAATAAATCAGTCACAAATTAATCTATAAATTAATCCATAAATTAAGGATTAACTCTGAAAGGATGTAAGAACCAAAGAATACAGAAACAGCAGATACAGAGAATAGAAACTATTAACACAACTGAGACAGAACACCCAAGGAAAGTGCAAACTTGGGAGAGGTGTTGCTTCCTGATAGCTGAGATTTAGATTTACAGGATGTGTTGGGCTAGGGAGATAGCTCAGTGGAGTAAGTGCTTGCCTGGCAAGCGCAAGGTCCTAAATTTGATCCCTAGTATTGCAAAAAGAAAAAGAAAAAAAAAAAGATTTAGAGGGTGTAGCTGTTGCCTACAGGATAGTAAAGAAGTTTTCTGAGGTGTAACTGGCTGAGATGATAAGAGGAAACTCCCCTTCTCTGAAGGGCCACAGAGAAGCCATCTCTATTGTTAACAAAATTCAATGGCAGTCAATCTCTGGGATGCTATTGCTATGTGCTGGTCATTCTAGAAGCCAGTGGCATCTGCGTGAAATAGGTCTGAAGGGGAAAGAAAGCACAAGGAACCCAAGTGTGCATTGACAACTGGTGGTCAATTTGTTACACCCAGCATTGTTCTGGGTGTGGGAGGCCCACCTGAGGATTGTTGTCAGCAGCACAGAGGGGCAGAACTAGAGGAGCCCTTGCAACTGTTGGAAGTTGCTGGTTCTCTTGAGCTATTCTGCTATAGGAACTTGTCATGCTGGCTTTCCTGATGAATTCAGCTAGCTATTCTCATTGTCGAAGGAGCTTGGGACCTCATTGTTGCTGAGAATTGTGACAGTTTACTTTGGGGGAGTTCTGGTCCTCTCTTTGAGCAGGCTCCAGAGGGGAAGATGGTGCACTGCTCAGTCTCCTGGAGAAGCTTGTTACACCAGCTTTTTCTGATATGAACTCAGCTTCCTTCACTGCTAGAGGAGCTCAGGACTTCACTATTGTTGATGGCTGTGATATTTTTTAGGGGAGCTCTGGTTGTTACCTTGAGTGTTGTTTCCTGGCTCAAGGGCAGATCCTTCAGCCTGTTGGCACAGATCCTTCATCTCACTGGCACAGACTTTCTAGCTTCCACCACTGACCTTTAGGTCTTCACTGTACAGATCTGTGAAGTAGTCCTGCATGAGACATTGCTGTGGGCTCTAGGTTTCCAGTTGGACTTGTGGGAAGCACTGTTATGGGCTCTAAGTCTAGCTGGACTCATGCAGAACATTGTTATGGGACCCAGGCTCTCAGCTGGATTCTTTGGCCTTTACTGTGTGGGCAGATTTCCTGCCCACACTCTCTTTGTATATAATTCTTTGGGTGGCTATTATAAACAACCTTATGAAATATATATCCGGTATTGTATGGTTCCCCTTATAAAACCCTAAACTAGACACCAACAAAAGCCCTTTCTTTCTCTAATGTGCCTCAAGCTCCCTACATAGACAAAGTTTAACAGTGTGCCAGCTGGCAAAGAAGAAATTCCCATAAAGTTCAGCTCTATATCACAAAAGAGGGCTAAGAAGGGTAGATTCTTACATACATTGATACTTTCAACTGCACATGAGGTAATCCGCAGAAGGGGAGTAAAGGTTTGGATTGAAGGAGAGAATGCACTAGTGTTGAAGGAGTCAGAGCTACCTGCTTATTCAGGTTACTCATTCTTTCTGGTTCTCCCTGAGCAGAACACACACACACACACACACACACACACACACACTTCATATATCTTATATGCCATTTCCACATGGTAACAAATTCCTGCTGCTTCCATCAATCCTCATGACTAGAAGGGTCATAAAACAGGATCTCATAGGAAGTGTGAGCCACATGGTCATCTGAGTTCTCACCTTTGGGCTCTCAGGCTTTTCTAAAGACCAATGGCAAAACAGATGTTTCTCAGAAAGAATCTAGTTATCTATGACCAAGTGCATAAGTTTCCTCCAAATCCTCCAAATTTGCTGTTTCTTATTTATCACTTGCCAGTTTTCCTACAACTTTCATACTCATCAGCAACACTGAGTTACTACCACACCCATTGTATCCTGAGGCCTAAATGTGTGGAGTCTGCACACGAGCTGGATTTGCTGCAGAACTTTTCTTGTCTGCTCACTTCTTAAAACTTGCACCCTTGTGTATCACTTGCAAATGGGTTAAAGTAGCATACTCAAAGTGGTATATCTTGTCTTCAGAGTCCAAAATTGGGTATGTGGTGCCTTTTTTCTCTGAGAGAAGGTTGTGGGAAAAACAGTCTTCCATGTGCCAGGGTGAGGTAGGTAGTAGGTACTAATGTTTTGTCCCCGTCCCCACCTTGCCCTGGGAACACAGACTAGTTTCTAGATCTGTACATTTTAAACTCTTTCTTTCCTATCCACGTACTTCTGAGGCCATGTGCTGGAGGAACCCTCAGATCAGATTCTATTACTAGTGCAACTTCTTGTCATGAGTTTAGGGACAATATTCCTAAAAGAACTTATTCCTCTACCTACTGGGATGGCAGGAAACCACCATGAGCCACATAAATGTATCTACTCAATCCAAATGAAATATATCTGCAGCTCACTTCCCTTTAGCAGGATCCCCAAAATGCTCCTTGTCCCCTTAATAACTGGAGAAGTGTGAAAGAGAGGAAACTGGAGTGCAAAGAAACTGAACTCTTGGCCAACAATTCAAATACTGTCTCACTCACTTTGTCAGACTTATGAAAGAATCTCATTTATGAACGTTTTCCAGGAACAGAACTTGTTTGTAAGTCAGGGACTTACTGTCTTGCTTTGGAAAATTTTACAAAACTCTAAGGCAGTGCTATTCCAGGCCTTGGAAAGAGCCTTTGTAACAATAATGTTCAAAGGCTCACCTTTTGCTAGCTTCATCACAAGTTGGTTTCTCACTTTTTTTTTTTTTTTTGTCTTTTTGAGACAGGGTCTCACTATGCAGTTCAGGCTGGCCTTAAGCTCACTTTGTAGCTCAGGCTGGTCTTGAACTCACAACAATCCTCCTGCCTCAGCCTCCCGAGTGCTGGGATTACAGGCATGCGCCACCATGCCCGGCTAGGTTTCTCACATTTTAAATTGCAAACATGCTTTTGCCAGAGCTTCTCCTGCGGCTGTTTTTCTTTTTTTTCCCTAGCATCATTACCTCTTAGGTACCGTAAAATTTACCCATTACTCCTGCTTCTGGTATAATTTTTTCACGGATACTTCTCAAGTGCCTAGAACAGGTGTACTGTAGATATTTTGTGAAGATTTGTGAATAAATAAAAGATAAATCACTCAAGTAAATCAGCGTTGCCACGTCTACGTCAAGGTCATTCAGACACGCACCCTCACATTCAAATCCTACCACGCTTGCAGAGCTGGAACCCGATAGCTTCAAAACTCCCGCCTCTCCTAGCGCCGCCCCATTATAGGCCCCGCCCCTATTCTGCACCGTCCGCCCTCCGGGTAGAAGCCCGCCTTTCCCGGCCTGAGCCATCCAATGGCCAAGATACACGGTTGGGTGACTGTGAGGGAGCTTTAGGTGTCCTTTTGGCGCCTGAGTAGAGTCTTGAGAATTCTGTTTCTCTTCAGAAGTCACCTTCCCGAGTTGTCCGTAAGACCTGCGGGACCACTCACTGCCGCACAAGTCCTCCGAAGGGTCGGACGAGGATCCCAAGCCCTTTCGCATTCCTGCCGCGAGCCGTGGGTCTTCACTGGCCGAGGCGCTCACTCCGCGGCATTATGGGAGAAGTAGTTTTTCCTCCTCTCGGATTTCGCGGGCCGACTGGTGGTCAAGACTGGCAGGACTACGCTTCCCAGACGCCCAAGCGATCTTCGGGTCATGTGGCTCGCGGGCAGGCGAGCTGGTGGGCGGGGTCGGCCGGAGCTCCGCAGCTGTGTGTGACATCTGGAGCCGGCGGGCTGTCCGGGCCCCCAGAGACGCCGACATGGTGCGAGCGGGCGCTGTGGGGACGCATCTCCCTGTGTCCTGCCTGGACATATTCGGGGACCTGAGGAAGATGAACAAGCGCCAGGTAATGGAGGCCAGGCTTGGGGGCGCGCCCAAGGGCCGGGACCACCACTGAGGCCGGGTTCGGGGCTTCCCAGGTAGAGCTCTGGCAAGGGCACCCCCGGGTGATTGCGGCCCGGCGGCTACCCGAAGTTCCCGCGCTAGGGTCTCAGAGGCCCTGGGTTCAAAGCCTCCCAAATCCTCGTGTGGGCAAGTGTGTGAGCTTTCTTCCACTGATAAGAGCAAATTAGGGGAGGACTGGGCAAGAAGAGGAGACCCCGTGCAATGGATGTCGGCTGCGCCGGGGAAAGCGAGGCTAAACGACTCGGGCGCGAGTGACAGCTGTCTGTGCGTATGCGAAGGGCCATAGTGAGGTGGGACTGGCCGTCCAGGGGGCGCTCGAGGCCTGACTGGGTGCAGGTAGTAGAGGCAGAGGCCGGCGGAAAGAGGAACTTTCTGACCGCGGGAGCTGTCCAGCAATGCCTCCCCGAGCACCCTCACCCACCCCCAGCCCCGCTAGCTTTTTGGTGGGACAGACGACGGAGCTCAGTAATGCTCAGAGAGTTCCTAAGTGGTGATCAGTCGTTGCGGACCGACCCAGTGTTCCAACGGGGTCCCAAAGTCCTTTCGAATTTCCTTTCCTGATTTCATCATTTTTCAGCGCTGTAAGCCCGGAAGCCGCTGACTTGGACAGCTTTGGTAGCTGCCGTTGCTTTCTCCCTTGAGAAGCACCTGAGAGGAAAATTTCTCTTTTGCTCTCTCCCCTTAGTCAGGTGCTTGCCATCATCCTTGTCTTTGAGCCCTTATCTCTTCAGTGTAATAGGAAAGCGAATCCTCTCTTCCAGGAAAATGTGATTGAATTTCTAGATAGATAATATGGAAGACTTATGGTGGCTAGATGGCATGATGAGTATTACTGCAGTTGGTACCAATAATAAATAGTGTCAAGAAAAAAATAGAACCTTTCTACCAGAGGGTTTTGATTGACTTTGAGAATATTGTTAATTCTCATTATTTCAATGACATCCAATTTAAGTTGCTCCAGTATACAGTACTGAGTTGCAGAGTGATGCCAATGATAGGGCATTACTAAATAATTTCCTCACAGCCCTTTCTCTTCCTCCTCACCTTCCCTTCCTCCTTTTCTTTCCGCTCTCTCCCTTCTTGTCTTCTCCTGTCTCCCTACTTCCTTCCTTGCCTTCCTGTAGAACTTCAGACTAGTGCAACAGTATGGAAGTTTGATGACTTGGAGTTCATGAACTGTTTTCAGGGTCTGATCCTATGTAGCCGTGCATAGCTGATCAACTCCTGTGATTGTGATGAGTCGTAGAGGATATATTGATAGCTTAAAACACCAATAGTTAATGACTTTAGCACTGACATTGCTCCCAGGTAGGTTCTTCAGGAAATGGAGGCTTATTTAAAAATTTAGATTATTTATTAGATTTTTAAAACATCTCTCAAAGTGGTATTGACAGCTCATGGCTGTAACTGCAGGTATCAGAGAAGGCCATGCCCTTTGGAAGACCGAGGTGTTCCCATTCTTGATAATAGGGCTTTCAATAACTGGTTACATTGTCCATTTTGCTAATCTTCTACTTTTGCTTGTTTCTTTTTCTTCTCAAAGTGGCATCCTGTGACACCTTGTCAGGCCTGCATGCTCCACCAGTCTTGGAAGCAGAAACTCTTTTCTTTACTGCTCCTGCTTGCAAAGACAAGAGCCACGTATAAGACAAGGGCTCTTTGTTTCAGTAGTGAGGAAGGGAGGAAAAAACATACAGTTACTGACATTGCTGCTGTCTATAGCCTGAATATTTGGTGTGAATGTTTGTTTAAAACCCTTCGGAAGTGGTTATTTTGGTTTGGGTTGACAAGGGTTGAGTGTGGGCCTACTTCTACACTCTGCTGGGGCTGAGAACTGAGTACACTTTGGCTAGCTCATGATGAACAGCAGCAAAAGGCACCAGTGGGTGGGACGTTGTGGTTTGTGTTTTAGGTTCCATTCAGCTTGTCAGTAATTTGGTTAAATTTTGTTTTGAGACTCCTGGATGTCAAGCCTGTACTCAGGGTAGTGTGTCAGAAGTGTGATTTGTGGTTTTACAGTTAGTTAGGTTTTTGTGTATTTTAACATTGCCTTAGCTGGCAGATGTTTTGCTCAAAGGAAGTGTTTCTGAGGAATTGATTTTATTTCCTCTCAAATTTTTCGAGCATAGAAAAGCATTCTGGAAAATATTCTTAGTACAAGGTCTGTAGTAGATCAAGTTGCAAGAATTTATAATTTGCTTTCAGAAGCGTGGAACCTGATGGCTTGAAAAGAAAATCTAAAATAGCAGTCTGTTTTAAACCATGAGGGGGCTTTCCCAGTCAGCTCTGTAATTCATAATGAAACAATGGTTGTTTATCAAGTCACTTAAATTAGGCAGAGAAGATGCAAAAGTTTTTGAATGTGACATCAATGAATGTCTGCTTTAGAGTGAGATGAGCTGCTCTTTTGCTCTCCCAGGACTGGAAAGCTAGGCAGGTAATTTGCTACTAACACAGTAGCCAAGTAGCTAAAACACTGTGTGTAGCTTTGACGTTGAATTATAATATTTGTATTTTCCTTGATGGCTCCAAAATTAGTTATTTTAATTTTCTTTTCATATTCCCTACTTTTAGTTGTATCCTTCACAACTGTCACAAATTACATAATTTTACATAATTGTGATATTGGAAAGGGACATTTAAAAACTTTTATCATATTGGAAAATGTTTTCATGCTTTGTGCATTTTCAAAATTACTATTTTAATTTTTTAAAAATCTTTTATTTATTTGGCACAGGATCTCGATATACAGCTTGGATTTGTAGTGATCCTCCTGTTTCAGCCTCCCCAGAGCTGGGATTATAGGTGGGTGCTACTACACCTGGTTTTGGTGGCCAGCACAGCATGCCCGGTATTCCGGGGCCACCATCGCATGTTGTACTGGGGCTAGAACCCAGGTCTTTGGGCTTGCCGGGCAGGTGTTTGGAGTGCTGAGCTATTGTCTGAGCCCTCAAAACGATTATTTTGATAGCATCACAATTCTTTAAAATTGTACTTCTTTTAAACATTTTCCCCTTAGGTTTCATGATCAGTGCATCCTCAAATAAATTTTAAGGAGTAGATAATCTTTATAAAAGAAAACTCAATGACTCCTAATTCTGCCAGCCTAAAATCATCTGCGGTAATGGGCCCCCAGTATTTGTTGAGCTCTTACTGCAGCTGATGTTTTTTACTTAACATGTTTTGAGTGTTGAGTCAAGTCATTGAAGCTCCTCATGTGTTATTTGAAATAATGGAGTAATCTGCCATTTTCTACTGAGTCATTTCCTTATTTTTGGTCATTTTCAGTGTTTCCTTTTCCATGTTATTAGAAATAGGGCTGCTAAATGCCTTCTGGCCATCATCCCCTGTTGCCTTTATAAACTGAAATCTTAGAAGTAGAATTATTGGGCCAAGAGCAATCTCTTGATATTAATGCCAAAGTGTTTTTAGAGTTGTTATATCAACTAGCATTGAGTCTTAGTATTAAAAAAATAAAACAAACTTGTAAGTTTCCTAGGGTCAAAACAAACAAACAAACAAAAACGAAGTAAAGTGGAGGCAGGACTATTGGTTTAAATATTTTGAATGTTTATTGGATGCTTTTGAAAAAATTATAGCTTTAAATTTTTATCTTTTTGCTGGAATTTTAATGTTTTCCTTACTGCTAATTAGTTTGCACTCACTATGTCTTAGTTATTTTCATGTTCCTGAAACAAAACTCCCACAAACTGAAAGAAGGAAGGTTTATTTTGGCTCACAGTTTGTAAGTTTCAGTCCATAGTTGGCTGGGTCCAAGGCAGGGTGGCACAGTAGAGGGGAGCATTGCAGAGGAGAAATAGTTTACAGCAGAGCAGGCAGGAGGCAGGGAAGCAAGGCGTCTCCCTTTCTCTTTTATCTGATCCAGGCCATAAGCCTTGGGTGGTGCCATCCACATCTAGGGCAGGGCTTCCCATTATCCACACACAGAACTATGCTAAACTAGTTTAGTTGTCATATTTCCTAGATCTAGCCACCTCAGAAAAGCCCTTTCTATGAGTATGTGAAGCTCTGAGGGAACATGTAGATACAAGTTCTAACACTATGTGTTGAAGATGTTTGTTCCATCACTGTTCATTGTGCAAATGGAGTACTTTTTGCCAGACCTGTATTGACTATTGCAAGTACAGCTCTGAACAAGGCTAAAGTGATCCCTGCCTTCATTGAAATTACAGTCAAATATGAAAGGCACCTAAAATAGTTACACATGTTATTATAATGGTGAAGAATGTTATAAAGAGGTATAGAATACAATGAGAATACATAAGGTGACAAGGCTCCTCTGTGGCAAAGGTGGAAAACTCTACTGTTCTGTTTTTAGAAGTAATGCTTTAAGATTGGGCATGATGGCATACGCCTGTAGCCCCAGCACTTGGGAGGCTGAAAACAGGAAGATCACTATGAGTCTGATCTGTGTAGTGAGACCCTGTAGACACTGTACTAAAATACATAAAAAAAAAAGAAATAATGCTTTATTGGAGTATAGTCATGTTCATTCTTTCACATATTGTGTATGGCTGATTTTCTGCTAAGTGGCTGAGTTAAATGATTTTGATAAGTATTGTATAGCCTGTAAACCTAAAATATTTATTTTCTGGCTCTTTGAACAAGAAGTTTGCTGACTCCTGGTCTAGCAGATCAGGCAAGGCTTTCCTTACATACTGATTTTAAAGCAGGATTTTTAAGGATGAATAAGTATTTGGTGTACTAAGCAGTGCAGGGAGGGGTCCTGCTGGTAGAGGAAATAACTGGGTAAAGGCGTGGGAGCGGAAAGAGGACATACTCTTTAGAGCACTGGCAGATGCCACAGGTGCAGCTGGGTGCAGTGAGCTTCACTGAGGAGAAGGCCTTCACATCACACAGGGCCTTAGAGGCTGTACTTGTCCTCTGAGGAGTGAGATACAATGGAAGGTCTTTAAATGGGACATAGATGTGGCCAAGTGAGCCAATCTACATTTGAGAACAAGCACTGACTGTAGAATGGTTTGGTGTGTGGACATCAGGAGACCTGTAGGAGGCTCTTGCAGTAGCCCAGTGGGTTGTTTTGATGATCTGAATGAGAGTGGAAGCAGTGGGAATAGAGAGAATGGCATACATTCTGGAAATGTGAAAAAAGATAAAATGTATGGAATGGATGGGTAGGGGTTGCTACAAACTGGTAGGGGTGAATGGCAGGGCCACTTACTGAGGTAGGCATCACTAGCACTGAAAGCTTGGGGGAGAAGATAATTTTTGATATGTAGAGTTTCAATTACCTTTAAATACATCCACATAGAAGTTTCAGGTGGCTAGTTGTCTCAGAATTGGGAGGACTTAGTATGATGGCACTGATGTCAACATTTGGTGGTTCCAGTGAAAGAAGAACTGACAGAAGACAGAGAAGAAAGTGGTCGGAGTGAACTCAGATGTGTACCTGAGGTAGAAGCTCTTTTGAGAAGTTTGACTGTGAAAGACAGCTTTGTAAAAGGTGGAAAAAGATTTCAGGTAGAGGAGTGGCACAAGACGGAGCAATGTAGGCTGATGGGGAGGAAGAGGTATAATGTAGTGGGTCTGTCTTTCCTGTACTTCAGATTTACTTGGCAGGCTGTTTCTGAAAACCAAATGCCTACCTCCCTCTGATCCTGGAATGGAATCTATGTGTCTTACCTTCCAAAGACATTTTTTTATTGCAGTGTGCAGCCCAAATTTATGTTTTTATTTAAAAAATTTATATATTTGATACAGGGTCTTGCTGTGCAGTTCAGACTCATAGTGATCTTCCTGTCTTAGCCTCTTTTAATGCTGGGATTACAGGCATGCCCCACCATACCCAGTCTCGGAACCTGCACAATGCACCTGGATTCCTGGACTGGCATGGCATGCAGTATCAGGAAATTAACCTTGGTCTGTGCACTTGTTCATACATTTTCGCTGAGCTAGTGTCCTCTGCATTTGTTCTGGGTGAGCAATTTTCCTCCATGTTTCTGTATTTGATTTTTTACTTCAGATGCTATGAATTCAGAGATTTCTTTTTTTTATTTCAGAAATTGATTCTTCTCTGATTTCCTCTATACCTTTCTGCTGTTGTTTCTTTACTTCCGACGCTATTAATTCATGCATTTCAGTTGAGCTAGTGTCCTCTGAATTTGTTGTGGGTGGGCTTGAAGCCTGAGATTGCATTTTGCTCCTTGTCTTTATCATTTCACTGATCTCTGACCTTTGTGTAGAGCTTTGATGCAGTTATAACCTTAGCACCTACTGAAATTCAGGTGCAATTCTATTTAGTTTGAGTTTATTCAGTTATGCCAGGCTTGGGTCTAGCTGTTGTGTTCAGCTCCTTCCTGCTGCAGGAACCTGTTGTGCCTCTCTGGCACAATAGTGAACCCATCATGCCCCTCTGTTGTGCCCCAGGGGGCACAGGGGAGTGCAGAAGCTCTCCCACACACTAGCCTGACCTGGGCTTGGGATGGATCTGGGGATTCTGAGAGCATCGAAGAAGTTCTCATTCACTGGGTGGGCTTGGGGGCAGGGGCTCCAGAAGAGTGGAGGGGTCCCGAGGGTGTAGAGAATCTCACTCATGAGATTTGCCTGAGTTTTGGTCTGGAGAGGTCCTGCAGGTGCAGTGAAGCTGGAAGCTTTCCCATATATTCATTAGGCCTGGGCTGGGCTGAATGTGGCATGCACGGCAGGCTGTGTTGGCTCTGGAGGGGTGGAGGAAGTCCGAAGAACTCGGAGAATTGTCTCTCTCACACTGGCCTGGGCTTGGTCCAGCGGGCGTAGGACAGAGCAGAAGCTCTCCCACCCACTTGCGGGGCCTGGGGTTGGGCAGATCTGGTTGGGCACTTGTGAAGCAGGTGCTTGGACTGCCAAGCTGTCCCTCTAGCTGCAAACTTTATTATCAGTGGCATGGAGCAGTGGCTGTCAAACTCTGGTACCAGACCAGTAGCCTCAGCAACACCTGGAAACTTGTTTGAAGTGCAGTTCTCTGGCCTACCATGTGGTTGTTTTTAGTTCCTGTTAATGTTTGGAAGCCACTGTTATAGAGGACCGTCTATACACTTGGAAATTGTCATCCTTACAAAGCTGCCTGCACACCCCTATTAGGCCTTCCTTTCTCCAGGCCTTATACATTTAAAAAACTGTGTTCTAAACTATTTATAAAAGCATTTTATTTGACAAATAGTAATTATACAGATTTATGGGACACAGTGTGTCACTTTGACCTGTAAGCATTGTATAGCTTTCAAATCAGGGTGATTAGGATGCTTCTCCTGCCAAACCTTCATTTCTTTGTGGTAAAACATTTGTAATCTTCCGTACTATTGCACAATGGGGCTCCTGCCCTTACTCTTAAACTAAATTCAGAACTCAGAAAGAATTCATACCTGCACACTATTTCTGTTAAAATTAAGTTTGGATATTTGAGGAAACATTGTTTAGCATCACATGATCAAGGTTCTAATTCTGAACTCTCTTCGAAAAGATGTTCTGGAGAGCTGGTAGGTAGCTAAGATGGGATCTAATTTTATCCTGAAAAACCACTAAAACAACAGTAAGGAGATTTAAAAAGTCATATTTTTCCAAGATAAAGAATCCAGACAAGAAAACAAGAGGAACTAAATGCTGGTTGCTAGGAGCCATGTGGGAGAAAGTCAAAATGCTGAGTGGCCCGAGGAGAAGCAGAGGGACAATCCTTCTCTATTTGTGTTGCAGAATCTCCAAAGACTTGGTTGTAGCTGATAGCTCTGAAACTTAAAGTGAAAGGGAAGTGGGGCTGACCTAAATTAGATTGGGTGCAAAACAAGAAGTGTTCCATCTCTAGCTACCCTCCCCACCCCACACAGATGGCCTTCGCCTCCCAGGTGAAGGTTCTAAATCATCAGTGGTGAAGAGCCAAGTTGGCCAGCAGCCATGCCTCAGGTAACAGCTGTTTTTTTCTAAAATAAAACTCAGTATTCAGGTTTAATTTCAATGTTGGCACATGATGATTAGTGGAGTTTTGGTTGTAGTTTGAGCACTCAGTCTCTAAAAGGTTCACCATCACTTATCTAGGTGTTTCTTTCCCAAAGGACTAAATAGAAAGTCTTGAGTGACGGACCTGGTGGAGGATGTGGAGACAACTGTGAGCAGCTTTCATACAGCATGCTGAGGATAGAAAGCAGAAGTGAGATAGAGGTCCTGAAAGAACAAGTGTCCTAAAGTGTAGATGAGCCCTTGGTCCCAGGGGAACTAGAGACGTCAGCTTGCGGCAGTTTCCATTCCAATGTGTGTTGTTGAGAGTGGATAGTTCTGGGAAGAAAGTCCTGGAGATGAGGAAGTCCAAAAATTGAATTCAGAAAGGAGTTTGTAAGATTAGGGTTGAAAGCATAATCTCAGCACTCCAGAGGCTGAGGCAGGATTGTTGCAAGTTTGAGACCAGCCTAGACTACAAAGTGGGCTCAAGGCCATCCTGAACTACACAGTGAGATCCTGTCTCAAGCAGGAGAACAAAACAAAAAACCCCAAAATATTAGGCAGTACCATTTCCTTTAGGGCAGGAAAGATCAAGACCTAAGGGCTTATCTTTTGAGTGTTAGACATTGTGGCTGTAGTCTATGTGACATCTGGAGGGGGGAACATTTAGCTGACAATTTAACTACAGCTTAAAGGATGTTGGGGCATGTATAGGTGTTGCTTTGCTATCCCCATGGGTTGGCAAATAGCTGCAGTGAGGAAGAACCCATGCTTTAGCACGTGTGGATGGGGTGTGTGTGAAGGTCAGCCCATGGGTCATAACAAAGTGGTCCGAGGTGTGGTGAGGGCAGTTCAAACCTCTTTCTGATAACCTCCTTCTAATAACAGAGGAGTAGCCATTGTGTTCACTTTTGTGTTCTTAACCAAGTATTTGCTGTTCTTCTTTATGGAACAATTACACATGCAGGTATTTAATGTTTCTTTTCTGTTTTAACAGGTAACTTTTAGATGCAGAGGACTCATCACTAATCATTATAATGCTGTGAGGCTTCCTTTTGAGGCCAGCCTGGCTGTGGTGCTAACAGAGTCCTACTAGGTGTGCCAGACTTTCAGGGTTAGCTCTTCACATAGGGCTGTGCATATGGCTAGAGCTGGGGTCCTGGCAGCAAACCCTTTGGCATTTCAGATGCTGGGGAATCTAGAGTAGTTAGTAGGTCCTCACTAGTGTTTCAACAAAGCATGCCTCACAAATTGTCCTCTTCCCCTCCTCTCACTGAAGGAGAGATAGTATTTGGAAGGCTTTTTCTTTGGGAAAAAAAAATTAAAAGCTGCCTAATTTTTTTTTTTTTTGTCTTAAAATCACATCTTTTTATTTTATTTTAGAAGTACATCGCTGCTTTGGGTTGGTGAATGTTTTGCCAGTGGGTTTTCACATTGGGTTTGGCCCTTTTCATTCCAGCTGTACTACCAGGTTTTAAACTTTGCCATGATTGTGTCTTCTGCCCTCATGATATGGAAAGGCTTGATCGTCCTTACAGGCAGTGAGAGTCCCATCGTTGTGGTGCTGAGGTAAGTCCACAGGCCAGTCCCTGGGGCAGATGGGTGGAGTGGTCCTTGAGTGAGAATCTATTTGACAGCCACTACTCAGAGGAAACTCCTAGAACTTTCTTTATTAGTATTTGTTTTAAGATTGTCCCATTTTTCTATGGTATTTTGTTGGAAAATCTTATCTGTTTCAGTAAACACTTTAGAGATTTACTTGTGTCCATACTAGGGCATGTAATCCACTTATAAATTGCAATTTAACTATAATCCATTATTGTTGTTCAAATTGATCTTTAAATAACTGAGTTAAAAATGTCACCTAGTTTTCTTTGAACCTAACAGGCAGAGAATGTCCAGTGACTAGTAAGTGCCTGGCATTTTTTCAAGCTTCATACATAGTGATACTGTTGTAGGTAGTTTGTATCTTCTACAGGCTCTTGTGCTTTTAAAAGAACAGTCTGATTATTTGCTGACTTAAATGCCAGAAATCAACTTCATGTTGCTATAAAGTCACCCAAGGAAAAAAAACTTAAGGCAGTTTGAAATCAAATGACCAGGTCTGGGAGCTGGTAGTTGCTTCAGAATGCTCTGTCCAGCATGTCTGAGATGACTGCATCTTGCTGCTGGTGAGGACACAGGCCCTTTGATGTGTCCATCCTAAAGCTGCTTCCCCAGGCTACTTTGTGTGACTGGCCAGAGGACACACTTTCAGAGGCACATTTTTTGTAAATGCGCATGCCTGAGGATAACATGGCTCTCAGCAGAGAAGAGGGGATCCAGCCTCACTGGTGTTTTACACTGTGCTCCAGGAGTCTCCTGAGCTCTGATGGGTAGATAGGAAAGAGGAAGGATCCAGGCTTTTGCCCTTGAAACCTTGGTCTTATTTTAGTTGCAGTAGTTCAACTTTTATACATTTCTGTGGCTGTACTATCCAGGCAGGTTTCATTTGAAAGAAGGATTTTAAGGCTTTTTTAAAAGGGTGTAGGAATGAAGCTCAGTGGTAGAGCACTTGTCCAGCATGTGCAAGGCTCTAGGTTTGATCTCTACCCAAGAAAAAGAAAAATAACTTAAAAACCTCAAATTTAGATGCTCCATATCATGTAACAGATTAGGCACCTAAGACCCTGAGAGGCTATTAAAAATGTCTCACAATTACTTTTGGCAAAGCAATGCCCAATCTGACAACATGTGGTTTTCCTCAAATCACATGGACATGTTTGTATGAAGAGGTAAATGTGAAGTTGCAGTCTATAGGAACTTCTTCAAAAGCATTCTTTATAGTTTGAACCAATTTTTGTTGTTTATTTATTTGGCAGTACCAGGGATTGAACTCAGGATATTGCACTTGCCAAGCAGGCACTTATGCCACTGAGCTATATCCCCAGCCCCAAAATTTTTGTTTTATGAAATAAAACATTGACCTCCCTGAGGACTTTGTGGCCCTGGGGAAATCCCAGGCCCAGGAGAAAAGTGAGTGTAAATTGATATTAAGGAAACACTTAAAAGAGCTGCAGTCTCAGTTATTTTTCTCTCGTTGCTGGGACAAAATACCTGACATCCAAAATGAAGGAAGGAAAGGTTTATTTAGCTCACAGTCAGTGGAGGTTTCAGTCCATACTCAGCTGCTCCAAGGCAGAGTGACACATGGCACAGAGGGCAGCCATTTTTGGCTGTGGCAAAGAGCAGAGAGCAAAGAGAGGAGCAGCGGTGACAACGGCTACAGAGAGCAAGTCTGTCTCCTTTGCGTTGCATTCAGGCTATCTGTCCAGGCTGTTTGTAGTATTCATACCCATAATGCCAGCACACACACACACCCATGATTCCAGTGGATCGTGAGTTAATTACAAACTCTAGAAGTCCACCCCACGACTGCATGAGATGTTGAGGGATACCTAGACATGAACCACATGTCTTTCCTGTTGGGCAAATTGTATACCTCTTTGCCACACCTGAGTGCACCGTTCTTGCTTCTGAGACTTTTTTTTTTTTTTTGTCTTTTTTGAGACAGGGTCTCACTATGCAGTTCAGGCTGGCCTTAAGCTGACCTTGTAGCTCAGGCTGGTCTCGAACTCACAACAATTTTCCTGCCTCAGCCTCCCCAGTGCTGGGATTACAGGCATGTGCCACCATGCCCGGCGCTTCTGAGACTTATACAAGGAGGTCTTTGCTCTCTGTAATCCTGTCATTATGCACCAAAACAGTTGTGTAGAAACATCTTCCTACTGTTTCTTCAGAAATTTTGTTGAAAAAATAAAGATGAAGCCACAGTTGAAGAAATTATTTTAAGCATTTTAATGATTGTTCCTTAAAAGAAAACACAACTATGAAGCATTTATGTTTCACTTTTGGAAAGCAAAATGAATTTTGTGTTGGGAAATAATAAAGCCCTAAATTTATTTTACCCAATTGTTTTCTCTTTCTTTTCATTTTGGCCATTTCTATTTAAGCTTCCTCCTTCTCTCTCTCTCTCTCCCTCTCTCTCTCTCTCTCTCATTTTTACCAAATCTTTACAGTACTTACTGTGCTAGTTTCACTTTAACATCCACCTCCCAGCAGGAGCCTGGGGACCAGCCTGGCCCACTACGTGTCTCTTCCTTGCATTTTGCTTCTGCTGGGGGGAAGTACAGGGGGCTGGAGAGCTGGAAAGGAGGGCCAGTTTGGGGAGCCATTCTTTCCTGTAGAGCTCCACATGGCTTCAATAACTGGCTCTCTCTTCCTCTTTCGTCCTTCTGAACAGACGTTACTTGTTCATCCTTGTTATGCAGCCCCTGTCAAGCCATAATTTGGGGCCTTATTCTTAAGTGTTAGAGCATCTGTGTATATATAATGAAGTCTGGTTTTTTAACTTCAGCTCCCAACAGATTGTAGTTCACTTTGAATCCACCAAAAATTTTGGCATGGATGTGAACTGAGATCATGGAGATTATTTATTGACCTACACATCAAAACTAGTCAACATTTGTTTAGCCTGCGCCTTTGTGGAATGTGGTCAAAGTGGTAATGTTCCAGGAGCCAAGGATTCACATTTTGTCTCCAGTTGCAGTGTGGCTTTAGGGTGACTCTTGCTCCTAGTTTATTTACTTCCTGCTACTCATTTCATGAACAAATATTTCAGTATTTTGGGTATAGGAGGTATGCTATGAAACCAAAGAGTTGCCCTAGCTATAAAGGTCTGCAATTCTGAGTGGAATTAGTGATATATTTATTTGTAGAGGTGCAGCTTGTTCTAAGGCTAATAGCTGGCAGCTTTTACTTTAAAGAGTTCATGTTGTTCTCAGTCCTTGTCCTATCTATTGCGAAGTGCACAGGGCTTATTAGTGCCCCTTTCATGCTTTAATCTAAGTAGAAATCAATTCCTCTCTCACATTTCATTACCACTTGAACTGAAGGAACCACAGTGACTTGGTCTGTAGCTCTGGAAACTTAGCTGACTATTAATAAGTTTCAAATCTGACTGGTAAGTTTATTATTGTCACCTTTTGGATGCTGATACTGTGTTTCTTTCAGTGGCAGTATGGAGCCAGCCTTTCACAGAGGAGACCTTCTGTTCCTCACAAACTTCCGGGAAGACCCCATAAGAGCTGGTGAAATAGTTGTTTTTAAAGTTGAAGGACGAGACATTCCAATAGTTCACAGAGTAATCAAAGTTCATGAAAAGTAAAGAGGCTTTTTGTTTTTATAAATTTTGAGAGATGGTTTTAATAGTTAATTAGATAGTAGTAAAAGCACAGGATTATGTTCCTGATTCTGCCATTTACTAACTGGGTATCTTTGGAATAGCTACCTTACTATAAGTTAGATACCCACAATAACTCATATGGTGATTATGAACAAATATAGTAAAATCAAGTGAACAATTATTGCTGTGTAAATGGGAGGGAAGGGTGTATTGTATTAATTGCAAAGAATGCCAAATCACACTGATAAAGCATTACTTTGGTAGGGAATTATTTTTTAAGTTGGTCAGCTTAATTTATAGTTATTTTAAAGCTAGATAAGCACTTATTTTTGCCATTTTTTACATGGTGTATTTACTGTACATTTTTATTGTCTCTCTTTTCCTATGTTTTGTTGAATAGAGCAGATTCTCTGGCTAGTTTAAAAATTATGCATTTTTGTTTAGTTTTATTGTGAGTGTCTTAAGTTTATTCATTTTTATTAGTACATGATATGAACATTATTTTTTGAAGTGTTAAAAAGCTGGTTTTCTGTATCACTTTGGCCAAAGTGGTATTGTCAGCATAATATTAACCCTCCAGGGATAAAAATTCCTTCCTCTAATCCATCTCTTGGTTGGTCATGGTACATCCTGTGTTGATTCTGCCCCTCATAGACAGCCATGCCAGATGACTTACTAAGATCTTCATAAGGTCTGGTTTCTTTTTTAGAAGCAAAATAATTACCTAGGCTTCAAATACATAGTTTTCATGAGGTGAAAGTATTAGCAATATTTCATATTCATTTACCTTTATATAGCTTAGTGTACTAAGCTATATACATTTTATTTATATGATTTATAGAAATACATTTAGGTATACATCTGTATTTTTAAATAATTGAGAACTTATCATCATATATGTATGCTAGGTAACTATACATTTATAGCATTAGACTTTCATTCTATTCACTGCTCCCAGATATTCTCTGAATATAGTGATACTCAAAATATTTGCTTCACTATATATTAAATTTTGACAGTCCAGTTTTAGTTTACACTGATATACTGGTACTGTCCTAATGGTTACCTGATATCTACTTATTATCTTACTGAGAAAGAAGCATGTTCAGATATGATGTGACTCTCATCTGATTTTAAAATAATTTTTAAAGATGAAGTTGAGTGAATGATTATTTGCTGTATCTTGCATGAACTGTGAGAGAGTGCCAAGATTTTTATATTCTTGATTTTCTGTATAACCATGGCTGTAAATCGGTATACCCTTTTGACATGGTGTCAAATCTTCATGGGCTTTAAGTATTTTCCCTCATTATAATGGTACTTTTTTGGTCATATTGTAACTGCATAATGCTACGGTTTTATGTTTTTAGTGTCAAGGCTATCTGAGAGCCAGCTTAGAATGCTTAATATTAATCTCACATGTCTCTTTAACATACCAGCTTTATGTCATTTGAGACTCCTATTCCTTTGCAGAAAAGATTTTTCACCACTGTGCTCAGTGGTGGCAGGAGTAATCTGTTAACACATTCCACATTAGGCGAGGAAAAGTTTGAAGGCAGTTCAGAGCATAGCTGCATATCTTGTGCTCAAATCTGTCCTCTGGGACCAAGTCTGTGTGTAGAGTGAAGAATTCATGCTAATAGGTGGCCCTTAGGGTCTGGAAAGGAACGAAAACAGTTCAAGTCCAGCACCAGTGGTTAAGTCAGCCTCATATCCTGACTTTGGCTTGCGGTGAATGACTGAAGTAAGCCTGGAGAAGCTCATTGTCAGCAATACTTGGGTGGCTTATGAGTCTGGACTAGATTCTGCCCAGGGGTTGTTCACCTAGTGTTATCCACTAATGAATGACACTAATCCTTGTGTTTTCAGATTAAAAATAAGTAAGATATCAACTAGGTTTTCTTCATGGAGTGAAGACATAGAGCAAAAACATATCTGTATTGTGTATGAATAAGTGCCTTCCTGGTGTCCTAGTGCTTTGCATTTGTCAGGGTGATTTGAGTGTTTTAGGATTCTCAAAATTGTCTTTAGAGGCCAGGGACATAGCTCAGTAGAATAAGCACCTGCCTGGTAAGTGCAGGGTCTTGAGGTCAATCCCCAGGACTGAAAAAAAAAATAAATAAATAAAGATTGTCATTAGATTTATGCTTCAGCTGAGTGATTATTGTAAGCAGACATTTTAGACCAAAGGAAGGTCAAGTGTTCTT
Organism: Ctenomys sociabilis; assembly: GCA_004027165.1. Lineage (NCBI taxonomy): Eukaryota > Metazoa > Chordata > Mammalia > Rodentia > Ctenomyidae > Ctenomys > Ctenomys sociabilis. The sequence goes on along the minus strand of PVKA01009260.1, from coordinate 49,253 downwards.
TGACAGCTTTCTAAATGTTCATGTCTGACCAGAATGTCCTAGGTAAACTAATATTTTTTAATGATATTGTGTTGCAAATAACTTTTGAAAGGATATTATTTTACTTTCCAGAGATAATGGAGACATCAAATTTCTGACTAAAGGAGACAATAATGAGGTTGATGACAGAGGCTTGTACAAAGAAGGCCAGAACTGGCTGGAAAAGAAGGATGTGGTGGGAAGAGCACGAGGGTGAGGATGAAGTTTTGTTATATACACAGTTCAGAGCCAGGGAAATGTATTGAAAAACATTTCAATACATTTTAGTATTGAACTATAGGAAAACAGAATCATAATAATATATGTTAGAAGTACTTAAATAGTTCTAGTTTATACTGTGAAGACTAAAGAAAACCTAGAACTTTCTAAGGACCTGAAATCTACAATTAAAGCCAAGTATATGATCTATATCATAGGTTTAATTCTATTTCAAAATAAACCCTCAGTTAGAGATGTATTATTTGTAGGTTGTAAATAACAATGACAAGAAATCCTCTTGGGTATTACCTTCTGGTGAATGTTCTGGGAACTCTGAGGGTCCAATAGATGTATACATATATGCACAAGTAATGTACAGTGTTACGCAGAAGATTTAGGTTGTTTTCACCAGAGGAAGTGTGAAATATTTACTTGTCAGTTCTCTACCTTTATCTTTTAAAATGGCTACACACTATTCTAATAATAGGCATTATTTTTGTAATCAAACATCTTTTGGTAGACTTTTTGTCATGGTAAATATCCAGATTATCTTTTTCTTTTCATAACTCAAAACAGTTTTGTGATAAATCTTTTCATATTAATTTGCATGATTGTTCCAGCAGAGAGTTCTGATTCTGAGCCTATATTCTTAGGGCAAAAGCAACTGGGCCTGATGGTGCATGCCTCTAAATCTCAGCACTTGGGTGACTGAGGCAGGAGGATTTCTGTGAGTTCAAGGCCAGCCTGGGCTAGAAAGTGAGCTCAGGTCAGGCTGAACTACACAGCAAGACCCTGTCTCAGAACAAATCACAACAGCAAAACCAATAACCAAAAAAGGACTTTAGATGATCCTTTTAATATTTAACCTTTGCTAAATGTCTTAGAAATGTATTCTTGTTAACTTAATCTGAATTTCACTAGCTGTTATAAGGCTGGAGAGATTGGCTACCACTGTGTAAGATTTAGTTCTAATCATCAAATTGTGTAAGTACTCTTGCTACCTCTCTTTAATCATTTTTCTAAACTCTTAGGTTTCCTTTTGAATATCTGAAGGGAGGAGACAAGGAGGGCTTCCCTCTTTTCAATCTTGTTTTTCTAACAGTGGATGCAATTCTGTGAACAAGAGACCGTTAGAAGCTATTGCTTGTTGGCTGGAGGGCACTGTGGGTGTGTTATCTTACTTGCATTATCAGAGACAGTGAGACAGGTCAAACTGATGTCAAACTGATAACGTACTGATACTAATGTTGTCAGCATAATCATCAGCTCTTAACCTTCTCTCTCTGAGATCTAATCATATTTGAGTACAGGTTATGGGATTCTTATGTATTTACTGCCTCATAAGTGTATTTGTCACACCTGAAAAGCAAATGTCACACATGAAATGCAAATGATGATTCTTCAAATTACAAACTACTGATCTGTGTGCTTTAAATCATTATCCTAAAAAAAAAAAATCATTATCCTATAACAGTTTTTATGGGGACCTTTTGAAATTTTCTTCCTTAAAAAATAAGAAATAGACCCATCACTCAACGCACGTTTGTGGGGAACCATTCATAGATGACCTGCTTCTGGGTCAGGGTTTCGTATGTAGCAGAGCATCTCCCTTGCTGCGATCTACTGAAAGTCAGCCCTCGACACAAGGGTTTGTAAAAATAAAAATAAATAAATAAAAATTAAAAAATAAAATAGATTTGTGAAAATTATCTATTCTGTTTGTATGAATGTCTCAACAAATGATTTCTGTTGTGTCAAATGAAGACAAGTACTATTGCTACCTCAAATCATGTACTTGCTTAAAAATAAATTATCCTAGCTGTTAAGATTGTTTATTTTTACTAATAAAGCCCTTTGAAACAAGGGTAAATATTGTGCTTTACAATCATAGTCAGTTGTATCATAATATGGAAGATTTATTTTCTAAAGCTGACTTACAGTGTATCAGTTATTATCATAAACAATTATATATGTCTTGCTTTTTATTCCCACAACTTAGGTTTTTACCATATGTTGGTATGGTCACCATAATAATGAATGACTATCCAAAATTCAAGGTAGGAATTTATGTGTGTGCGTTTCTTATTTATTTTTAAGTTTTGGAAATTTTATTTGTACAACTGTAAACAGGCAGTCTTCTTAAAATATTTTTTTGGTGGAACTGGGGATTGAACTCAGGCCCTTGTATTTGCCAGGGAATTGCTTATTCCACTGAGCCATATCTCCTTCTTAAAATATTTTTCCATTAATTTTTCTGCAGAGTATATACAGTTAGCAAATCAACATAAAACTTAGATTGACATTTAAATTAATTATTTAAAATAGCACCTTTTTATCTTTCATGCTCATACTGTATTCTAGAATGGCACTTATGTAGTTGTTGCTTATTATTATGGAAATTTTCAAACATACAAAAAACAGTACAATAAACCCAGGAATATTTGTCTACTAGCTTCAATAGAAATGGTGTGTCTATTTGGGGGGGAAAACACTTGAAAAACAATGGGAAACCTAACTAGGAGTAAGTGCAGTGCCAGATGTCTGTCAGGTGTTTGATTCATAGAGCGCTGATGTATTTCTGAGCCTTCACCACAACGTGGTATTCAGCAGCTAATTTGGAGAACAAGGCATGGGGGAGGGGTCATCTTTTGATTCTGTCCTCAGTGCAGTACTGAACAGACTCATCTGAATACTGTACACTTATAACCAAAATGTGTTTGTGAACCTCATAGTAATTTTCCATTATGCTTTCTTTACAGTATGCACTTTTGGCTATAATGGGTGCATATGTGTTACTAAAACGTGAATCCTAACATGAGAAGCTGTTCCTGGGATCAGACTGAAGTGAATTCTGTCGAAAAGAGAAAAAGTAATATATTTGAAATGTTCCACTTTCTGTATAAAAGGAAACTCTGTGGAGATGTTTTTGTCTTGTCCAAATAAATGATCCATCAATAAAGATTGTTTTCTTTGTGAGCTCTGATTGGAATCTGTGTAGTCTGTGCTGCCTTGCAAGCCACTCTGACCCAGCCAGAGGGTCTGGATGACTTCAGAAACAGGTGACAGTGCAGGGCCTGGCTTGCTCCTGGGGACCAGGCACAGCCAGTGTGCTAGGGTTCAATACCTGCATTTCAAAATACAACCCACTTAACAAGATGGCATTTCTTGGGACAGACAGGCTTTTGAGGACACAGATTTTTAAAAATTTATTAAAAGTGTGATCTGTTAAATTAATAAAGCCTAAAACCTTTAGAAGGAAGGAATGCAATCAGCTTAGTTTTCATGGAGTGATATATCTTGAGATGGTTTGTTCCTTTATCTGGAAAGTGTTTAATAATAAAACAGTGAACACAGCCTTGACAACTGCAGATGAATATGGACCAGTGAAGGGGACACATTCCCCTCAGTCTCCCTTTTTCCCAGAGATCTCTGCTTGCTCTAGATAGTCCTATGTCTGAAACCCTTTCTCATTCAAATATTTGTCAAGCACTTCTGTCCCCACTACGCCTTAGGTATTGGAAGTACAAAATCACAGTCCTGATGTGGGATATAGCACAGTGGAAGAGATAACAAACAAATCTATGACTTCAGGCAGTGATGATTGCTGTGAAAAAGTTTAAGCAGGGTAAGCAGATAGAGGGTGACCAAAGACGTTTTCACATAGAGGTCAGAGATGTCTGGGGAGGCGGATGACACCAAGCAGAGTTGAAAGAAAAGAGAGGAGTGAGGTACGTGAAGCCTGGGGAACAGCAATGCGTAGGTGGGAAGCGCTGAGAGGAGAAGGTTGGTGGTGGGCTGCAGTGGTTCCTCTCTGTTTCCTCCAGGACATGCAGATCACCCAGCTGTACTTAAACAGCCTCAGACCAAGAGTCTGAGGCGGAGCCATGTTCCCTGGCACTGCTGGTGCCCAGAGCACACTGGCAGAGGGATACCAGGAAGGCCAGGATATTTAAAATACATTTTTCAGTTTTACAAAAATGTTTTGTTTTCAATTGAAGAACATAGCATTGACATTCAATCAGAGCTCACCAACATACCCCATTCATTTAGATTTGTCCAATCTAAGAATTTAGAAACCTTAACAGGCCCTTCAGCTCCTGTGTGGCCTACGCAAGGTTTAGCACGTCCCTCATCTTCGAAAGGAGGTTGTGAGCTGTACTTGGCGCTCTGGACTGTTGTAAGTAATAAACAGGTAGTGGCACTGAATGCTTGTAGGCCAGAGCTGCACATATGCATGGCGTGCACTCCACAGAGATCACCCATGGTACTTTCTTTCTCTTCAGCCTAAGCCTATGCCACTCGCCTGCACAGTTCCACCTCTGAGAGAGCTCCCCACTCCAGAAAGACCAGCAGGAGAGCTCTGTTGGGGTGTAGCTTGCCCTTGCATCCTTTCTGTCTACTAAATAGGCTATTGCAACAATAATGGACCTCATTCTGTTGAAATCAGCAAAATGAAAATTTACAGAGTACTTTCTAAAAACATGATTTTCTTCTGCACTTTAATAAACTTTTCTTAAGAAAAATAGTTTTTATCTTTTAACTAAAAATAGAATTTTAAAATGTTGGGTCAAAACTACCTTGCACTAAGTCCCCAATTCACAAACATTCAAGTTTCAAACTTTCACAAATATAAACACATTATGAATATTCATAGATGTGAATAAAACACAAGTAGCTAACACGTCTTCTGTGTTTATTAATTGTATGTGTATGTGCGCACACGTGTGTATTTTTATATGCTCATGTTATATATTTATATCAAAAGTATAAGACTTCACTGTACTTTTGAATGAATCCAACTAAACCAATGTTGTCTAGGAACTGGGATTACAGGCTGAATTTCTTTTATCTTAGAAAGGCTGGTGAGGGATTTAACAATCTCATCCACAGATTTTTGTGGTTGGTTAATAGAACCTTTAATGAGACTTTTAACATGACTGAACTTTAAGTAATTTTTTGAACATACCTAACCAACTGTGAGGTGAACTCTGGTGGCTTTTTTGTGTCGGGGGTGGTGGTGGTGGTGGTGAGTACCGGGGATTGAGGGGATTGAACTCAATACCTTGCACTTGCCAGCCAAGTGCTTATTCTACTGAGCTATTTCCCCAGCCCCATGTACCATTTCCATTTTTTTTTTTTTCTGTAATGTCTTTAGTACAGGGTCTACAGGTTCTCACTACACAGATCAGACTCATAGTGATCCTTTTGTTTTCAGCCTCCCAAGTGCTGGTATTACAGGCACATGCACCACCATACCCAGTCTCAATTGCTATCTCAGTGTACCCTGGGGACAGGGATGACACAGCATGCCAGGGATCGAACCCTGGTCCCTACATCTGCCTGCGTAAGCAAGCACTTTAATCTGCTGAGCATCTGGATGGTGTTGACCTATTTGGCCAGCCTCTGAGGTAAACTTTGCAAAGACAGCAAAGAGTCCTCACATGGCTCAGCCAAATCTCTTTAATTATGATTAGTGAAAAAAGTCTTTTTGACCTTATAGATCCTTTCAGTCCTTATGTGAGAGGTGATGAGAGTTAATACTGTACTGAAATTCTTTCCTTCCTTCCTTCCTTCCTTCCTTCCTTCCTTCCTTCCTTCCTTCCTTCCTTCCTTCCTTCCTTCCTTTTTTCTTTCTTCTCTTTTTTTCCAATCTTTTGGAGACAGGTCTTGCTATGCAGTTCAGGCTAGCCTCAAACTCACCGTGATCTTCCTGCCTCAGCCTCCCAAGTGTGGGGATTACAGGCCTGCATCACCACACCCAGCTCTGAATTCCTTTTATGTTAGGCTCTAAGTTATAGCCTCAGTATCCAGAACTCACCAAAAAACCACAACGGTATTTCTCAGATGGTTAGGCAACTTTTCCACTTCATAAGAGCTTAAACATTAAAGTAGGATGTGCCTACAAACAATACCAACTAAGAAGATGAAAGACAAATTGATACAAGCATTTCAAACACCACAGGCTTAGGGACAACTCGCAAACTCACTGTATTTTAAGGGGATGCATATTGTCATGACTTATATTTAAATGTTCCCTCAAAGCTTCCTGTGCTCATAGGTGAGGCTTTTCAGAGCTGGCTGGACCTAGGATGTGTGATACTGGGATTAAGCGTGTATGGTCTAAAACCACTGATTGGGATTAGCATAGTTCCAGGTGTGGCTGAGTGGATTTCCTGAAGATAGAAAGCCCACCCTGGGTGTGAGTGACACCAACCAAAATGTCTGCAGCCTGTTCAGGATATAAGGGAAAGGTGGGCGTGTTTCTGCTGCTTGCTGTCTTTTTCCTGCCATGCCATGGACCATTTCTCTGTAATGTTCCCCTGGCATGCTACCTGCCTTGGAGCCATCCAACTATGGACTGGAACCTCTACAAGCTTGTGGCTATTGGGTATTTTGTCACAGCAATGAGAAGACTATGACACAAGAAATTCAGTGCCTGCTATAATATGTTGAAGGTCAATTTAGGTTCCCATCAAAACTGCCAAAAAAGCTTACTCAGATAAGCTTTAGCTGTTTTAAGAGGTTGGTAGAAGAGCCTCTCGGTTTCTAATCCACAACCCTTCCAACCCTTCCCCTTTGGCAACCATTGTGTTAATGTTATGCAAATACTAGACAAGCACAGCTTCAAGTGTGCATGCACATGCACCCCCAACCAGACTAAAGACTCTACCTGACCTCCCTGTTGAAGCTTTGGACCTGCACACAGAGCTGGGCTGATAAAGCACTGTTGTGAGGAAGAGGAAGTCTGGGCTTTCTAAGTGAGCAAGGTGAGACTCTGAAGCAGGGAAGAAGCCTGGGCATCTGCAACTCTCCATGTGAGACTGATGTGAGAAGCACAAGAAATAGACATTGGCCAAAATTGGGAATAAACATGGTTAGGATGCTGGGTTGTTCATATCATCCTTCAATGATTTGCCCATCATGCAATCATTTTCAGATTGCATGATGGGCAAAAAGTAAAAAACACACTGTAGTCTACGCATCACCCTCTCACCATTTCCCACCTGAAACTGATGCTAAACTCTCTGCTGTGGTCATCTGGTTCCTCAGCTCTACATCTTTCAAAGTAGCCTTTGGTGCAGGGTCCCGAGCAATCGGTTTAGGCTCATCCTGAAACTCTAGCCCGAGGTCCATGCATACCACTGTTTGGACTCAGCAGGCTCCCTCCATTTGTATTGAAGAGTCAGGTTGGATAAAAGGGATTTGGACTCATGGCTAAGGCCCTGCCTCTGCACTTCCTAGCTACTTTTAACTAGCTTGGACTCAAGTTTCTTTCTTTCTAAAATTAATATCAGGGCAGCAGAGGAAGTGGTTTGAGCCTGTATTTGAATAAAGGTTTGCTGTTCTTCCAGATGTTCTTGAACATTCTCTCCTATCTTCTCAGCCTATAAAATCCCACCTATATTTTCTTTGAACTTTTAATGTCTGTTCACACTGTCGCAGACATATGCTAGGGCAGGGATATTTTCCCCAGAGTCTCTGCTTTACTAAGAAGATTTAGGATGAGGTAAGACAGTATAATCCCTCCATACATTGCATCTTGCTTCTGCACATGTTCTGTGCTGGGATAGGAATGCAAGGCTTCCCACATGCTCAGAGGCCAGGCATCTTATTCAATCACCACCTGCACTCTCACGGTATCTACCATATGCCTCTTTCCAGGTTTCATGATTTACCTATAGGTGTTTGGCTTTTTCTGTAGTGCAGGATTTTGTTTGGTTTTCTTGACATACTTTATGTTTTTAGAGCAGTTTTAGGTTCATAAAAAACTGAGTGAAGGGCCTTGCATTTGATCCCCAGCACACAGCCACAGCAGTCCCAGCCCCAGGCATGCTGAGCCAGCCACTGAGACCTGGCATAGTGATGCATGTCCGTAATCCCAGCACTGGGGAGGCTGAAAACAGGAGTGTCACTGAGTCTGAGCTGCATAGTAAGACCCTGCACCAAATACATGCACGTGGCTCTCATTGCCGATCTGCCCCACAAGCATGATGCATCTGTTAGTGCTGATGATCCTGCATGACACAACCTTATCATCCAAAGTCTGTAGTTTATATTAGGGTTCACTCTTGGTGTTATCTGTTTTGCAGGTTTTGACACATATAATAACGCAACTAGTACTATAGTATCACATAGAGTAGTTTCATTGCTTAAAAAAAATGTTCTTCACCTGGCCTGGTAAGCATAAGGTCCTGAGTTTGATTACAAGTACAAACAAACAAACAAACCCCAAAGGGCTCCTCCTATTCATCTCTTCAAATCTCCCACCCCTGGCAACCGCTGATCATGCTATCTCTGAGATGTTACCTGGCTGAAACTGTATAGTGTACAGACTTTGCAGACTGGCTTCTTAAATCTGGAAATATGCATTCATGGTGCGTGAATGTCCTCATGGGTTAAAAGCTCATTTCCATTTAGTACTGAATAATGTTCCATTGTCTGGAGGCATCACAATTTATCTATCTACAGACTGATGGGCATTGTGATTGCCTAAAGTAAGTTTTGGCAGTTGCAAACAAAGCAACTATAAAGATCTATGCAGAGATTTGGGCGTAAGCGTAGGTTTTTATCTAATTTAGAAAAATACAAAAGAGTGTGATTGGTAGAGTAAGTTTGGTTTTATAAGAACTTGCCATATTGTCTTCCAAAAAAAAAAAAAAAAAAAAGAATTCCTCTTGCTCCACATTCTTAGCATTTATTGTATCTTCTAATTCATATGTGTATATGTATTGGGTATCTCTTGTTTCAAATTTATAATTTCTTAATGATGTATAATGTTGAACACCTCTTCAACTTTGTTCTTTTTTTTTGTATTTTAGGGAAAGGTCTACAGGGTGTTCAGTTTCTCACTACTACATCAGATACGTAGTGATGTGCCTATTTAGTTTCCCAAGAGCTGGGATTATAGGCATGAGCCACCATACCCAGTCTCAATTACTATCTCCCATGGGGGGGTGCTTTAATCCACTGAGCTATTTGGCTGGCCCTATTCAACTTTGTTCTTCAACTGTCCTAGTTACTTTTCTCATGACTGAGACAAAATACCCGACACCCAAAGTTAAGGGAGGAAAGTTGTATTGCAACTCACAGTTTGTAGAAGTTTGGATTCATAGTTGGCTGGTTCCAAGGCAGGGTGGCATGGCAAAGGGGCATTGCACAGCAGGCAGGAGGCCGCAGAAGACAAGCAGCAGCAAATTGCATCAGCCCTCTTTATGTCCCTTACGTTCTTTCATGGCTACACATCCTTTGTGCCTTAGGGTGGGTAGCATTCATGCCTAAGGTGGGCCTTCCCATATCCAAACCCACTAATGTAATGGACTAATGTACTACTTGCACACCCCTGATCTCAGCATCACACCCTTAATCCCAGCAGCATACACTTTAGATCCAGGCACAAGGCTTTGGAGAGCATCTAGACATAAGCCATGACATCAGTATTGTGTTGACTAGTCTGGGTCTTTTGCCTTTCCATATGAACTTTAAAATCAATTTATTGACATTTATATATTTTACTAAGTATTTATGTATTGAAAAAAACAAACTCTCTGGGCCAGCCAGATAACTCAGGGGATTAAAGCACCTGTTTAGGCAGACACAGGTACTGGGCTTGGTCCCTGGCTTGCCATGCTGGCCCCACCCTGCAGGTGCACTGAGACAGCAATTGAGACTGAGTGTGGGTGCATGCACCTGTAATCCCAGTGCTTGGGAGGCTGAAAACAGGAGAATCATTACAAGTCTGATCTGTGTAGTGAGATCCTGTAGAGCCTGTAGCAAAACATTAGAAAAATAAATAAATAAACTTTCCACTGTCATGTTACTTTAAAAAGTTTTATTCTTTAACCTATCTGTAAAGCAGTAATCCTTCTGTTCCTTAAAATCTCAAGTTGACTTTTGCTTCCCTCTCCTGATTTGTGTGATGATATAGAAACAGAACAGTTTCTTCCTCCCCTGGTAATGATTTTTCTGTGTTGCTATGACATGCCTGATATCTTCCACAGCATCCGGTTAGGCTGCTGTGGCTGGTAGACATTCCCCCTTCCTCTTGGTTATCAATTTCAAGCTGTCTTGATTAGATCAGTGGATTTAAAGGCAGATAGATTGACTCTGACTTCTCACTAAGGAAGAAACAGATCATAACAGAGCCAGCCTGCCATTTAGAGCTCCTACCTGGTGGAAGTGGGAGAAGTCACTCAAGCTCAATAGCAGATTAGAGCCCCAAAGGGAGCCTGGTGATTCACTCTTAAATTTAACAATCATCCTTAAGATGAGATATTTCAGTTCCTGTCAGTGCAAAGTTATGCCATGTGCTCCCACGTCATCCACTGTACGCAGGCCAGATGCCTTCTCAATCAACATGGGAAACAAAAATGAAAAACATCATTAAGGAATCATTTTTAACTTAAAATGTTATGTTTGTCTGATACTTAATAAAGATTAAGTGAAGAAGCTATTAAACATTCTTAAACTAAAGGAAGTTCCATAAAAAGATCCTGTTTGCTTATGTGCAGAAAGTTCACTAAGTCCTGAGTTTGTGAAGGACTCTCTGGGTGTCAGGAGGGTGGTGGTTTAGAAGATGTTAGAGGTAATCTTCCATTATTAAGAAACTAAGTAGGATGTGCTGGTTCCCCTGGGAAATGTTCTCTCTAGTCCTAAAATTTATTTTCAGAAGCTCTTCTTTTACCTCACAGAAACCTCTTCTACCATATTCCACTTATGAAGAGGGCATCTTTCAGATATTTCTAGGCTTTCTATCAGACAAGAGGATCCTCCTAATGTCCAAATATGTGGTAGAACTTCTAGGAAACCTTGGACACTTGATTTTGAATATACCATTATGCCTTTTGAATATCCACATACCTTTTGATTTGTGGTAAAAAGCTGATAGGTTTAATGAGCAGAACCAACCCTGAACACCTCTCCAAGTATTTAGCTTGAGAGTGAACAAGCGTTATCCACAATAACATATTGTTATTTCTGGAAGTGAAGTCAGAACCTATGTAGGATCACCGCTGACCAAGTAGAGAAGATTGCACAGGAGCGTGACAAGCAGAGGCCAGAGTGGCAGGAAGAGTCCAGGACAGAGGTCTGAAATGGAAGTCCAAGAGAAAGAGGTCCATATAATCACAGGCAGCCATAGAGTCAAGTGAAGGAGAAAAAGTTCACTAAACTCTTACTGGTGACTAGAATGAAAGTTGGTTGAATGCTTTCCCATTGGCTTGAACCACTGGTGGTACATACATGACTGTCTCACTGAGCTGCGTATGCCAACCAATAGGATTGTCCCATGCTACCTAGTGGGTTGGCCATGCATGTATCATCCATGATTCGGAGCCACCAGTTCAACAAGACAGTTTGATGGGGTGAAGTGAATCATGCCACAAGCTGATTAATGTTCACTTTTTTAATCCTGGGAATTGATCCCAAGGCCTTGCACTGAGCTATATCCCTAGCCCTTTTTGGCTTTTTTTCCCTTAAAGAGAGAGTTTTGTTAAGTGCCTAAGTTGCCTGGGCTGGACCTGGAGAGTGCTGGGTCAACAAGTCTTTGCCACCGTTGCCTGCTGAATGTTCAGATTTTATTGAGTGTTTTATGTGTGGTATTAGAGCCAGGTAGCAGTAATCCACACTGCTAACCATGGTTAGTATCTTCCATATTCTTAGCTCAGACATTTTCTCTTTGTTTCAATAACAAAGAGATACTTGGTGATGCAATTATCTTAGTAAAGAAATAGTCAAGGCTATCAGTGCACTTGGAGTATTGACTTTAACCCAAAGCTCGTACTGTTGGATGAAGGCACTCCAGGGTTTGAGGAATAGTCCAAAGGGCTGGGCCTTCACACCTTGGGATTCTCAGAGATATGTACCATGGAAACAGTTATCATCACTGGACCAGAGACCTAACATGATGTCATTGTTTGTAGCCTTTCTTTTAGGTAGACTTGCACTGGTGAGATTCTGCTGTTAAGTTTGCCTACAGAGCATATGGCAAGGATTCTTGAACTTATTTGCAAAAAATAACATCAGGAAAAAAAAGCAAATTCCTAGGGTGTGCTCCCAGAGGTTTTGATGAGATAGAAGGGTTAGAGCTCTCATGCAGAAAAAAATCATGTAAAGAAAGCAGGGTTCTTTATATGTGTTTGTGTCTCTTCATTGTAAGCTGAGGACCAACAGAGTCCAAGTGATTTGATCTCTAAAGTCTTGCCCCACTTATGTGTTCTGTTTTTTCAAGAAATATTCATCACTATTTTGTGGGGGGGGGCACCAGTCCTTGATCTATGTATTGGAAATATAGCAGTGAACAGGAGAGAGAAACATTTTGTATCCATGGAACTTATATTCTAATTCTTTTTTTTCTTTTGTGGAACCAGGGGTTGAACTCAGGCCCTTACACTTGTCAGGGAAGTGCTTATTCCACTGAGCAATTTCCACAGCCCTGGAACTTATATTCTAATAAGGAGGGAAAATAAGGTGAAATCAAAAAGAAAAACTGAGTAAAATATGTAAAACATTACAAGATGTTAAGCATGATGGAGAAAAATAAAGCAGGACAAGAGGGCAAGGAGTGCTATAATATTAAATATCATAGCTATGGGAAGCTTTTCTTTTCTTTCTTTTTTTTTTTTTTTGGCAGAACCAGGGATTGAACTCAGGCTCTTATGCTTGCCAGGGAGGTGCTTATTCTACTGAGCCATCTCTCCAGCCCCATGGGAAGTTTTTCTAAAAAAGGTAGAATTTGAGCGAATTGAAGCAGAGGAGGAACAAGGTAGCTGGGCCTGTGGGAGAAGCATTTTGAGACAAAGGAACAGCAAGTCCAGAAGGCATACTAAGTTGGAAGAGATGGGGTCAGCGTGGCTAGGCTGAGTGGACTTGGAGGGGTTGAGTAGAGGAGATGTAATCCAGGCAGTCACAATCACGGCCTCTGAGCTCATGGCAATGTCTTGGCTGCTACTCTGAGACTGAAAGAGTTCAAAGGCTGAGTAAGAAAGGGACTGATATAAATAACGCAGGTATGTAGGGATGGTGGCTTCCGTCAGATAATGGCAGTGGGGTATGGAAAAATCTCAGAATCAGGACCTGCTTTGAAAGGTTTTAGGCCTGAGAAATTTGAAGGAAATGCCACTCACCCTGAGGTGAAGACTGAGGGAAGAAATGGGGTATTCTTTTAGGATACATTGAGTTGGTGATGCTATTAAACCCTGGAGTTGAGACACTGAATAGCGCATTCACGAGCCTGGAGTTCAAGGATGGATTTGGAGTTGAAAATATACATATGTAACAGGTGTTAGCCTAATGAGGCTCTATAAAGACATAAAGCTGGATGAATTCAAAGAAATGATTATAGACATGTTCGTGTGCCTGAAAAACTCATTCATAATGCAGGCCTGTGACTGAATTTTATCAGTTTTTATTTGTCTGGAAACATCTTTATTTGCCTTGATTTTGAAAGATTTTCTCTAGGTTTTAAAAAAAGAAAAAGAAAAAAAGCTTAGGTTGATAGTCTTTGAAAAATTCTTTTAGGATACATTTCCATTATCTTATGACACATGATTTCTATCATTAACTATACTGTTCTTACCTTTGTTTCTCTGAAAATAATGCTTTCCTGGTTCCTCTGATTTCTCTCATTACTAACCCTAACTCTGGACAATAACTGCTACAGGGCACAGCAGCCTCAAGGTCTCTGGAAACTATGTGACTGCCTTGGCCATAACCTCTGTGTTTGCTCCAGAAGCAAAAAATCCAGTTGCTATACATTTGATGAGGCCTGGGTCACATGCTGAAAGGGAGCTTGTGAAAAAAAAAATTATAATCTTACACTTTCTACTTCTGAAGGAGGATGAGGTTTCTCTAACTTCTACCAGGACCACTGTAAGTGAGAGGTAGACACACATGGGATTGGATGGTTATAGTAATACATTTCCCTTTATGCGCTGCAAACCACCTGGCTGGTTTGTTCAGATTTCCAGATAATGGGGATACAGGATGCAATGACATGATGTCTGTGAACACGCTTTATAAAGGGTCAAGGATACATGTAGAAGAAGAATGTGTTTTTCATTCTGTGGTCTTTTGGCCAGGGGGCTGTCTAGCTCTACCAGTGTACCTCATTGCCTTTTCAGTGCTTTCTTTCTGCAGCTCAAGATTATTAGCTACTAAAGTCAGAGAACACAACAGAGGATCTCCCAGGGCCATTCAGGTGGCAGGAAGCCCAAGTCCTTTTCCTCACAATCAGCTTTCTCAGCAGTCTCCCTCTCAGACTGCATTTGAGCCCAAACTACTTCACTTTCAGTTTGTTTGTTTGTTTTTGTGGTATGGGGGGATCGAGCTTCAGACCTTGAGCTTCCCAGGCAGATGCTTATGTCACTGAGCTATCTTCCCAGCCCATGCTTCACTTTGAGAATGAGAGTTCATACTCAGTAGAGATGAAGCCACTCCAGGCTGGGCCAACACAATACCAAGGGTCTCCTCTCCTCTCTCTCTGTCCCCATGTAAGAGTTCCTTTGCTTGAGGCTCCTAATTGCCATCTTTGAAACTGTTTCACCTATGACTGCTGACTTTTATGCTACAATAACTTCATCCTTTAAACATGCTATCTTCTTTAAGTTGCTGATTTCTAATATTTTGGGAGTTGCATGCATCTGTTTGAAACAAACTTCCAAGAAACCACCTGGAAGTCTTTGAAAGCAGAGGGAAGATGGCCAGCGGGACCTGTGGCCTGCAGAGCCCAGTGCCACCTCTCTTGTAGACACTTGGAGATTGTTTCGTTCAGAACTGCCTCTGCCCTTGCTCTTCCCAGAAACATTTCTTGAAAAAGTTAGTTTGAGTTGAGACACTGGCCTTGATTCCCAGTCCTGATAATTAAGCATGTGAGGACAAGGTCTCAGGCCCTGATGTGCAGGTGTGGCGAGCCTCGAGGGCAAAGCCTGAAGTGGAAGGGGAATGGCTGCGTGTAGTGGGAGCCCCTGCATGGTGTCCTGCACAGATAAGGCTGGGTGCTGTGCATCTGATAGCTGTGACCCTCACTTTTCTTGCCCTGAGTGCAGCTGCCATTTGTTCCTGATCTTTTCTAGGTCCTTAGAACTCTTATGGGAGTGTGGGCAAAAATTTACTCAGGGTTAGTCCTTTAAAAATCTGACACAAACACAACATTCCTTGGCCACAGTTTCCCTGTCCTGCAGTGCCACAGGGCTCCCCATAATGCCCCTCCTGACTCTTAGGACTTGGTAGCTTGGCTCCTAATGAAATAAATGAATGGAAACTTATACAGGCTTAATGTCTGCTCTTAGGAGTATTTACATTTTAGTAAAGAAGTTGTGTGACAGAGACAGAGTTCACAAGAACTCCCGAGAGGCCTCCTTCCATCCTCAGGGACATATAATGCAAATGGAGTCACTGTAGACTCCAGTTATCAGTGCTTTGATAACTGAGGCTGGGAAATGTGGAGTGTGGATGTGAATTTCCCAAATCAGCAGCCACATATTTGCTTTCATTAGACCATGGGGATCGTGTTGCTAGGCAAATTAGACGATGCCTTGCAGAATCACACACCTGCAAGCTGTGCTTCCTACAGCCACTGTCAATTGACCGCCGCCAAATGCCTTGCTTCCTCCCACCCTGCCACCACCCAGGAGAGCCTGTTCACACACTCATTCCCTACATCCACACAGGTGAAGTTGTTCTTGATATACTGGTTAGTTTACATTTTGGCCCCTGGTTAAAAATTGGTTAGTTTTTTTTTTTTTTTTTAAATCAAACCAGCAAATTTGTGTCATTCAAGCAACTTATAGGGACTTTGAAAACCAGAAATCACAGCAGGGACAGCGACAGGTGAGTTATAAAATGGAGATTAAAGAGTTTAAGAGGACATTTGAAAACCAAATAGCAGACAATAAAAAGATAAGTACCGAATTGTTTGGGAGTGGGGCTCTAGACAGCGTCTGTAATTCTCTTCCTAGCTATAAGCTGAGCAATGTGGGCCCAGCTGCAGCGGGCGTGAGCAAGGAGGTGTCTCCTGGGGAGCTGTCCTGGGTTTTTCCACTAGAAATGCTTCTCACCTGTGGCTGCAGAAGACAAAATAGGCTGTCTTCCCCTGGAAGCTACATTCCTGGAGCCCCTGTGTGGAGCCTTGGTACTCAGGAGGGTTTTCCATTAGCAACTTCATTTATCTAAGAATTTCTATCACCGGTGGTTTTTCAGCCTTCTCTATCTGCTGCAGTAACCTAGGTTCTGTTCCAGGCCATTTAATTAATTAATTCATTCATTAATTTGGCAGAACTGGGGATTGAACTCAGGCCCTTGCACGTGCCAGGGAAGTGCTTATTCTACTGAGCCATCTCCCTAGCCCATCCAGTCTATTTAAAAATGAGTTTTTGTTGTTGTGACTATGCGTGGCACTTTCAAAACTCTCCCAGAGTATTGCAACGGGCAGTCAGGGTTTAGCCTCACGAACACAAGAGTGGCTGTCTTCCCTCTCTGAGGGAGATGCCTGCTCCATTGGGCTGGTCTAGAATTCCTTTTCTGGAGACTGTTTTTTTTTTTGTCTTTTTGAGACAGGGTCTCACTATGCAGTTCAGGCTGGCCTTAAGCTCACTTTGTAGCTCAGGCTGGTCTTGAACTCACAACAATCCTCCTGCCTCAGCCTCCCGAGTGCTGGGATTACAGGAATGCGCCACCACGCCCAGCAATGAGGGCAAGGGACTCCTGCAGCTGAAGTGCCAGTATTTTAAAATCTGTTTTCCACATGTCACCTTTGCTATGGGGCAGAGGCCCCATCCGAGAAGCTTCTCCCTGACAGCGACCTTTCCCACCACCTTCCTATTCAGGATGTTTCCCTCTCCTGATAGCAGAACAGCATCTGAAAGGACATTTGGGTGGCTCCCTCTGCAGCTGGGGAAGGGAGTACCTAGTATATCGGGCTGTTATGACAAAACACTACAGATTTGGGGGCTTATAAATAACACAAGGTGACATCTCATTGTTCTGATTGGAGGCTTGGAAAGTCAAGGCACTGAATCCATCAGTGCCTAGCGAGGGCTCTCTCAATGGTCTATAGATGGCTATTCTATCATTGTCTTCTCATGGTGGAAGAGGCTAGAGAGCCTCCATCCATGAGGCTCTGATTCTATTCCCAAGGCCCAGCTTCTAACACCATCACATTGGAGACTAGGTTTCAACATACAAACATTTGGAAGAGCACAGATACACAATCTGTTAGCAAATAAGGAAGTTAGTACTTTGGTTTCCCTGTCACACAAGTGCTCTCAAAGCAGTGCTTCTCAAGACTTCACAGTGCACTGGAGTCCACTGGGGATATTGTCACCTCCAGAGGGATGTCAGAGGGTCTGGGGCAGGTCTGAGATTCTGTGATTTGTGCTGCTGGTGCTCCTGGTTAGTGGGCCTACACAGAGTAGCAAGGCCCTGGGAGGCTGTTAGCCTCTACTTCTTCTCTGAAGTTTGAACTTCCTGGGCTAGACGGCTTCACTGGTGAAGGTACCTGGAGAAACCTGCGATCCTTGCTAGGAGGAGGAAATGACTGCATTGTTTTGACTCAGATAAAGTTGCACTAAGACCAAAGGTCAGGCTGGTAGGTGAGACCTCCGTGGCCGGGTAACAGTCTCTGAGGCTCTCCCACAGAAAATCAGCCCTGACTTCAAGAGAATGTGGAGGCTGCCTCTCTCCTTGCATCCTCTGCTGCTGTGATTGACCATTCAAAGTTACCCTCTGCACTCAGCTGACCGGCTTGTCCCACTATCACCTTCTATCTAAACTTCTACCACCTCCCAGTGCCTCGTTTCCATAATGGTCCAGAACATGGTGAGGGTAGAGGTGCTCAGTAAGTTTGGTTGAATGAGTGTGAAGAAAAGAGTTTGCTTGAATTTTGTACCCAGTATATCCTCAGTGCCAGCATTAGAACACAGGAGTGTTGCCTACCAGGAAACAGAAGTGGAAGTCTATGCCACGAACACCAAGGCGGAGAGCCAGGGGGGCTGTTTATTTCCTCCGGGCATGCTGCCTTTCTCCAGCAGTCTGATTCAGCTTCTCTGCGTGAAGCTGGCTCCCCCAGAAAAGGGGATCAGCTGGGCCTTACTGACCCTTGGAGGAGGAAGGCTGGGGCTATTTGCATCTTTAACAACAAGGAAATCACTACTGCCCAAAATAAAGCAGAATATTAAGAAGGATTAATGGAGTTCCTGCACCAAAAGAAAATCGAACATTAATAAAAAAAATTTTAGAGGTCAGAGCACAGCTGTCTGTAAATTGTAAATTATGAGCATGTGGTTAAAGTCTGCATAGAACCAGTTACCTTTGTTCCTTGCGATTTGCAAAAGTGTATGTTAGGTCTTAGCTGGCTATTCCAGAATTCTTTATGATAGGTTAGCATATTCATGCTTCTACTTTCCTTACTTTATTGTCCTTTAGAAGCATCAGCTCCATCTCCATTTTTAAATTCCTTAAAAAGCCTGGAAGAAGCACATCTAGGAATTGGTTGGGACAGGGTCCAGACATTTGAATAGTCCTGCTACTTGTCTCAGGGTGCTGAATGCAAAAGAAGAAAGTGGGGGGCACAACATTCAGATCTCAATACATTTTGTAATTATTTATTAAAATTTCTGGTGAAAAACAGTAGATGACAAAGACTATTGAAGTTACTGTCAAGTTGCAAGTCAGTCTGGCACCCCTTGGCTGTCTGGGGTGGATTCAAATATCCTCCTGTACTGTGACATACTCACATGAGGCCAGTTCATTGGAACTAAAAGTAAGTCATCCCTACAATAATAATCAGAATTAGTTTGAATTAAAAAATAAATCCATATGGGGCCAGTGAGATAGCTCAGTGGCCTACTTAGATAAGCTTAGGCAAATCTGGGGACAGGGGTTTGATCCCAGGCAACACACACTGGGCCAGCCTTGCCCCCAGGGCAGGCTGAGCAGGCCGGAGTCCGGGCGTGGCGGTGCTCGCCTGCAATCCCAGGTCTGGGGAAGCTGAAAGCAAGGAGGATCACTACGAGTCCAAGCTGCGTAGTGAGATCCTGAAACAACCAAATACATTTAGAAAATAAATAGATAAATAAAAATAAAAGGGCCAGGGAGATAGCTCAGTAGAATAAGCACTTCTCAGTAGAGTAAGGTAAGTGCAAGGGCCTGTTCAGTCCCTGGTTTTGCTAAAATAACTAAATAACTAAATAAAATGAAATAAAAATAAACAAATAAATCCATAAATTCATACCCTATTTTACAGTCTACTGCAAAGGACTTCTTGGTGGTTTTTATGTGCTGGAAATTGGAATAGTAATATATTAAGCTATCATAAAGAATAGCTACATAAAGAATCTGAAATAGCCAAGACAGAGGTAATTGTGTTCAATGCAGAATTTAACCACAAGGACTAATTAAGGATCGACAGGGCCAGGGATATGGGCTAGCAGCACAGCGCCTGCCTGGAAACATGAGGTTGTGAGTTTGATTCCTTGTACCTGCCCCAGAAAAAGTCAGCACCAGTGGGTCCTATCCTGATCTCTGCCATGTGTGAAACTGAGACATCCTCACGTGAACTTAGATTCTCACTTGCTGAACAGGTAGTGATGACTTGCATAAGCATCTTGTTTAAGACCAACAAATATCCTTTTCAAAGTCTAAATGAAATATTAATGAGTGTAATCTTTTCATAGCCTAAATTTTTTAGCCACATTATCACAATATATTTAAAGAACTAGCATTACGCAATCTGCAAGTGGGCCGGCCAAATAGTTCAGCAGATTAAACACCTGCAAGCAGGTGCAGGGGTCCGGGTTAGATCCTCCTACCTGCCTTGTCAGCCCCGCCCCTGATGCACGCTGGGATGGCGATTGAGACTGGGCGTGGTGGCGCACGCCTGTAATCCCAGCTCTTGGGAGGGTGTAAACAGGAGAATCACTACGAGTCCGATCTAGTAGTGAGACCCGGAACACCCTATAGACCCTTCCCTAAAATACAAAAATAAATAAAAAATAAAAAAAACTGCAAGAAAATGTAATGGAAACTCAGATACTTGTGGGATATTATAGTAAAGACAGGAGAAATTCTTTGTGTCACCGATGATGAAATTGGTGTTTGAGAATGGTTTTCTTGTCTGGAGAGTGCAAGGTCCTGAGTTCAATTCCTGATACACCCCCCCCCCCCCAAAAGAATGGTTTTCTTAGCTGGGTGTGGCACACATGTCTCTAAACCCAGCACTTAGGAGGCTGAGGCAGGAGAATACATGAGTTTGAGCCCAGTGTGAGCTACATAGCGAGACTCTGTCTCAAAATCATTCCCTAAAATAAATAAATAAGTAAATAAATAAACAAAGCATTCCCCAAAAGAATGATCTCCCTCATCTTGGATGCTAACTATAACATGAACTCATGGCTATGGCTGCTCCTTCCCTAGTATGTAATTTTTTCCCATGGCAATGTGGGTGAAATTGGGGAGTTGGTTACCTGTCATGCAGAAGCAAAGATGAAGGGTGCAGGAGAATGTTATATGGGAAGGGTGTGTTTTAATCGTAGCCCTGGTCATGTCTGAAGTGCTGTTTAGAGCTGCTGCTTTGCCCATCTGAGTGTCTGTCCCAAAGCAGAAGTGGCCAGGCTTTGGTGGTACTGATTGCTCATGCTTTGAAGACACCTTCCTCATTAGCATCGCCCTTGCACCAAACACGAGCAGATGCTGGCTGCAGGGCTCTTGGCCTAGTGCCCAGGGCTAGTCTGGGGTTCAGCTCCATGGGACCCACAAGGGTTAAGAATCCTAGGTATTGAGTAGACAAAACCAGCATCTCTGCCTAAAAGCAGAGCTGAGAGGGGCTTGCTTCACATGCAGAAAGTGCTGGCATAAACAGGAGCCGCAGCAGTTAGGGCCCTGTGTTGTTCGTGGCTCTACATCCGGGGAGGAAGGTAGGGGACCATTGATGCACCCCTTCCAGCAGGACGGGCCAAAGCTGCTGCCTGCTTTCATAACTCTCTGCAGTCACGCTGAGGCTTTCACAAGAGCTGGTTCTGACTGTTGGGATCTGTAGCTGTGTGGTGGAAACATTATCAAAGCCCAGAAAGAAACAGGGTGGGTAGAAAGAGAATATAAAAACCAACATTTAAAATTGGAACTCTGGTAAAATCAGGAAAAACAATAGGGTGAGCTGATTCCTTTTCAAATTGGAATAACATAAAAAAGTAAAAAGATTTTAAACAATTATAGTTAGGATCATTAAAAACAATAGGAAAAACATTCAGAAGAAGTAACAAAATTTTTGTATCTGTATATTCAAAATGACTAGGATAGATATGCAACTACTTTCTCTTAATTCAATGAATAGAAAGATTTGTACTAATAGTGTTTGTGGACAGGATATCATGTCTGCATCTTGTACTATGAATAACCACTAAGAAGACAACAATATGTAGTGTATTAATTATCGAAACTGTCCTACTAATCGGTTTTGAAACTGGCTCATTGCTATTTGTTTTTCAATAGAATTATTTTAAAAAATAAAAAGTTAAAAAAATTATGGGACAGTGACCTACATGAATGAATAAAGAATGAGAATACATGAAAAATAAAGAGTTATAACTCTTAGAAATCGAGGGGAAGGGATTAAAAAAAAAGAAATCTTACAAATCAAAAATATAGCCATTGTAATTAAAAAACCTGCATAGATTAGAAAAATTCTAGGCTACATTCAGGCAAAGCGATTACTTTGTGAGATTTACCCTGTCGTGTACCTGAATGCAGGCCGAGAAACCAAGATGCCTAGAAAGCAAGAAAAGGAGACGGGCAGACAGACTCGGAAGCTATACGGGGCAACTGCACCTACATGAGCAATGACCTAAGAGAGCCCAAAGAGGGCATTCCAGAGAGGCATTCCTTGGGGGTCCCATGGGGAAGAACAGTCCAGAACTGGGCAGGCGTGTCCGGAAGGAGAAGAGGAGACTGCATCTCCTTCCACGGGCCTGCGTCAAGCTGCGGCCTGCCTCTTTGTTCTGCGGTATGGCTCATGTGAATGATACTGTCGTATTAAAGATATTGCTTAGATACTGAGAAAAATAAATAAAGTTAAATCTATACCAAGACATCTTTGTAAAACTCAAGAACACTGACGATAAAAAAATAAATCCTTGCAGCCACCAGAGAGAAATAACCTATCGGCTGCAAAGCAATGTTTAAATTGAAGCTAACCTCTCAGCAGCAGCAGCGTCTAGTCTACAAGTCGATGGAACAAAATCTTCAACGCTCTCGAAAAATATCTTTTAACCTGGAATTCTACTCAGCTTTTCTACCACAATGGGAGAGGGCACGCTGATGAGCCCCTAGATGTATGGGAGCTGAGGAAATTGGCGCACAGAACTGCACAGAACCTCCACCAAGCTAGAGCGACAAATAGACACACACAAAGAACAGAATCAAGCCCTGTCAGCAAACGCAGAAATGAAAAGAGAGTTGGTAGATTTAATTAATTATTGATTACTGAAAGAAGAAAAACAAATGAGCACATTTGGGGGCATTTTATTTTGTTATAGATGAGGTTCTGGACAATAACAAGGAGACACAGGCATGTGCTTGTCAGTTTCTCATTGCACACAAGTTTTTCAGAGACAGGATTTCCTTTTGCCCTCTTCAGCTGCATCAACCCTTAGGTCAGCGTCTGCCACCTGGGAAGTAGCAGCTGACATTTGGTGGGTCAGTATACTCAAGTTTTTGCCTTTTCCCACAGAGAGATAGAAATACCACTAAACTTGCCCATTGTTAGAAAAAAAAAGTTCATAGTACATATATAGAACTAGAGCTTCCAAACAGAAGACAGAGAGAGAGAGAGAGAGAGAGAGAGAGAGAGAGAGAGAGAGAGACAGAGAGACTTCTTCAGTCCAAAAGGAGGCAGAGAAAAAGAAACAGAAGAAAAGTGAAAAGCTGGTAAAGAGAAACCAGATGGTAGAAATAAATATTTTTCAGTAACCACAATAGATGTAAATTGAATCAACCTAACTATTAAAGGACAGAGACCATCAAATTGGATTAAAACAAAAGAACAACAACAAGCCAAATCCAGAAAACTTCTAAAACAAAGTTACCAGTGAAAGGTTAGAAAGAAAGTTTAGGAAATGATATTCCAGGCAAATTAATCAAAAGCTTTTACAAGAAGAATAGGAAGTGTATACAATTTAACTGAGAAAGGAGTTACTGAGGATAAAGAAAGACTTTGGGGTTGGGGATGTAGCTCAATTAGCAGGGTGCTTGCCTAGCATATTCAAAACCCTAGGTTGCACCCCTACCCCCAGCACTACCACCACCAGCAACAGAAAAAAATGATAGAAAGAAAAGAAGAAAATACCACATTATGCTAGAAAATCATTTTCTAACAAGATACACTTGTATCTTGTATAATCTTGTATGTACCCAAAATACAACTCTGAAATATACAAAGCAAAAACTAAGAGAATTAGAAAATAGCAAATCATGGAGTGGCAGCTTTGAAATGACCAGATTCTAGGAAACAATATTAGAAAGTCTAGGGCAAGCCAAATAGCTAAGTGGATTACAGCCCCTGCAAACAGATGCAGGGGGCCAGGCGTTCGATCCCCGGGCCTGCCCTGCAGGTCTTGCCCCTGAGGTACACTAAGACTGCAATTGAGACCGGGCATAGGGGTGCATGCTTACAATCTCAGCTCTTGGGAGGCTGTAAACAGGTGGATCACTATGACTCCAACCTAGTAGTGAGACCCTGTAGACCCTTCCTTAAAATTAAATAAAGAAAAAAACAGACGGGAAGAAAATCTAAAGAAGATTTATTTAGTATGTTTGACATAAAAGAAATGGATATTAAAGTCTGTAGCCAATATGCATTTACATAAATACATGAGGGATATTAAGAAAAAATCATATTATGATATAATTTTCAACAAAGTTTCTATTATTAAGTTTCTATGTTTAACAGCAACTGTGATATTAATAAAGAATTCCAGCATGTTTGGAAATTCAACTACATACTCCCCCAGGAATGAATGGACTAGAGATAATTCTATGATAAAAATTACAGGATAATTGGATTTGGATGTCTATGACAGAACCACAACTTATAATATATACTTATAATACTTACGAGTGAATTTATAGCACTTAATTTACATTAAAAAATAAAGGAGAGGAAAAATAAATGACATGTTAAATTTGAGAACATAAAAAAGGACAGAATATAAAACTCAAAGAATAGAGCCTGGGGAGGTAGCTCAGTAGAATAAATGCTTGCCTGGCAAGTGCAGGGTCCTGAGTTCAATCCCCAGTCCTGCAAACAAAACAAAACAAAACAAACAAAAACCTCAAAAATATAGAATAAACTTAACAATAAAATTAAGAGAAAAATTAATAAAATGGAAAATGGGAAGGATAAACAAACTAAAGGTGGTTCTTTTATTTTTTAATTTTTATCCTTGTTAGTCTGTGTTTGCAGTTCCTAATGGTTACCTTCCTCCTGGGGAGTTGGTCTGTGTATATGACACACTTTAATTCTTCTTTTCATTCCCTTCTCACCAACTTCCATCTCTAGGCCCCTGCCTTTCAGATAGCTCTCCCTGTTCCTGACTATGTAGTTTTTATTTTGCTCTTTAATTTACTTATATTTTAGCTTTCTGTGCCTGAAAGACTTAAGACATGAATGTCTAACACTATTGTCACAATGTCCATCAATTTTTTTACAGTGACTCAAGTTTATCTTTACAACAGAATGGTACTCCCCTCAGTATAAATACCACATTTTACAAATATATTTATCTGTTGATGGACATAGAAGTGACTTCCAAGATTAGTTATCATGGGCTGTGCTTCTATAAACATGACTATCATGTATCATTATAATATGATACATTAATAAGACCTCTAACTCTTTGGGGAAAATATCTAGAAGGGAAATAGTTAGGTGAAGACTAATTTATATTTTTAGATTTTTGAGGAACCTCATAGTGGCTGTACTACTTTACACTGCCATCAACAATGAAGAAGGGTTCCTTTTCTTCAAAGATCTTGGTAGTATTTATTCTGGTTTCATGATGATAGCCCTTCTTTCTTGGGGTAAGATTGAAGTTGAGTGTTGTGTTAATTTACATTTCTCTACTGGCCAGAGCTGTTGAACATTTTTCATGTAATTGTTGATCATTTGTACTTCTTCTGAGAAGTGTTTATTAACTTCAGTTTCCCATGTAAGACAGACAAAATTAAACAATATAAAGAATAAAAACAGATAGCATAGAGATTTTAATTCAGTAATGATTATGATGGATAATTTCAAACAAAGATATAAATATACAGAGAAGAAGAATTTTCCAGAAATATACAAATTACCTAGATTGACTTAAGGATA
Source organism: Ctenomys sociabilis (assembly GCA_004027165.1). NCBI lineage: Eukaryota > Metazoa > Chordata > Mammalia > Rodentia > Ctenomyidae > Ctenomys > Ctenomys sociabilis. Next base: position 23,662 of record PVKA01009260.1, on the reverse strand, counting down.
AATAAAAAACTAAATAAATAAAAAATAATTAAGAGAAATTAAATTGTCAAGTAAATTCTCTGCCTTGCTTCCATGCATCTGGAAAGTCTTCCCAGGGCATTTTGTGTAATGCTCAGGAACAGATAATTTGCACACCACATGTATTTTTCCACCAAACAGAAAAGGAGAGGATTGTTAGGTATAATAGTGAGAGAAGCCATTCCCAGGCTTGTCCTTTGATTCCTGGATACAAGCATTCTACAGGAGACATTCGCACACTGATCTCAGATTCAAAAAAAGACAGGACATTACTTTCCAGGGGCTGTTTTACAACTCATGCTGTAACTTAGGCTTCAATAAAGCATTCAAGCTTTCAGTCAGGCCATCGATGCCTAAATGACAGGTTGGGTCCACACATCGAACTGATTGTTGCATTTCTTTCACTGGGAATGAGTTTTTTCAATAAGAAGCAGTTCTAGTCCCTAATAGTAAATAAGGTACACAGAGATCTGGTGGTGCTGACAGAGATCCTACAGGCAGGGAAGGCAGGGGCTTGTGAGGAGGTTGGTTTGCTCAACATAGACAAGTCCTTGCCAAGTGGCTGATAAGCAGAGGCCCACGCTAAGCAGTGGTACCATGTTGAGGATCAGTGTTAGTCGCTGTTGTTGGAATACTAGACACCCACCCTTAACATGAGCCAGGCTGACATGGTAAAGGGAATTCCTTTCTCCCAAGCCTGTGCACAGCCCTCAGGCGTGTCACCCCAGCCGTGCAGTTACTGTACCCACTAAGCAAGCACCATGCCTGGTAGAGAAGTGGACTGATACCTTCATAAGTTGTCATTTTGCGAGCCTCTTCCACAATGCATATCCTTTGGTCAGCACTCATGTGAAACATAAATATCTTCCTGATTTCTATCCAAGTATCCATTCCCCCAACTTTCTTGCCCTCAATATTTCAGCTCTATTCCCTAGTTCCTGGCTGGCCAGCCAAACTGTTAGGAACTTCCCATAGATTAACACTGTTTATTTGGCCACCTCTCATTCCAGATCCAATAAGCAACACAATGTATCACCAGGTTTTCCCACTGTATTTCCCTTCACTACCATCCTTGACGGCTGCTCCTCATGGCCTGCCTCATGTACTCTGTCCACTCTAGAATGGTACCAGCATATCATGCAGTCCTGCCTGCCATCTAGGTTTGAAAGTTTTTCTTCAGTCAATGCATTAGTTGGAGATTTCAAAGAGGTTGAGGGAGAGGAGGAAATAGAACAAAAAGAGGTAACTCTTCATACATCTTACTTTTCAGACTGCCTGAACTTGGTCTCCACTGCATAATATATACTGTTGTACTACCCATTCATCCTTAACACCAGAGGGATAGACAACATGCAGTTCACTGTAGGATACTCAGGCTTAAATGTGGTTGTGTTTAGTCTTGAGCAAAGTCAGCAGCCAGATAAAACCTTGACACTAAGGATAGTTAGATGCAGAAGAGGTTGCAGATTTGCCCCTCAATCCTTAAGGTCTGCACTGTCATTTTCTTATTGGTACATACACCAGTGACTCTATTTTTTATGAGCACTTCCAGCACCATCAGGACTGTAACCAGAAAGTAGTAGGGAAGCTTGTATGGTGGTGATTACATTTTTTTTCACCTTGGTCTCCACTCAGATAGGCATCCTAATGGGAGATTTTGCATTTTTCTCAATTGAGAACCCTCTAATGTGGTATGCCCTGCTTCTGAAGCCCAAAAAGGCTAATCGAGCAGTGTGTCTCATTTTAGTACAGTAGATGGTGCGAGGTGCAGCAACTTACCGTGCACACCGACGGAAATGACTTGACGTAGTTCAAAGCATGGAGCCCTCAGAATTTGTCAGTAAGGTGGTGAACCTCATTAGTGGAGCTTATTTCCCATGCTCTATTTTCCTATGTCTTACTAGAGCATCTAACATAATTATCTACTTCCTGCTCATCATATTCAACCAGAATAATGCTGATGTACTGCATCACTGTGATATTTTGTGGACTGTCCAGATGATCAAGTTGTCTAGAGACTCAGAGGACAGTAGAACTGACAAAGCCCCCAGGCCATACTGCGAGGGTATACTTCTGACTCTACCAGGAAAGATTTCTGCTTCTGGTGGCCACCACACATTCATGTGAAGAAAAACGTTATGTCGAGGTTGACAGCTGCACGCCACATGTGCCAATTTTCTCAAGGTAAAGATATTAACTCTAAGGTGATAGGTGCCCTCCTGGTTCACGATGGTGCAGTCATTATGCAGGATTCATTCAGCAGGTGACTAAAGCTAGGAAATCACCACTCCTAAATTCTCTCATCTTCAGTGGTATAATTTTTTAATTTTTCCAGTGCTGTGGTATTGTGTCTAGCTTACCAGTTGCATCAGGATGGAGCATCCCATTGACTTTCTCTCAGCTTTTTCTAGCACACAGACCCTCAGTATGTATGTAACAGGGCCAGTGTGAGCATCCTTCTGGTTTCCAAGACGTGTGTTTCAATTTTACATTCAGCAACTAGAGAGATACACAGGGAAGTAAGATGGACATAAAGATCATCTAACCACTTAAAGCTTTGACTTTTATCGTGGATACAGTGGCATTCCATGACCCAATTCAGGGTCAGTATATAGAAGTTCCCTAGAGTCTATGTTACTTTATTTTCCCTACCATCTCCCTAAAAAGTGGTTGATAGTCCTTCTGGGGGAAACTTCGAGGAAGACTTAAAATATGTACATCAATTATTTGTACAATTACGAGAATGTATTTTTATGTTTATTTGTAAACATGTATTACCTCAGGGACATTCCCCTCAATTAAAGACTTAGTCTTAAAATTCAGTGAACAGCCATGACTCTCTTCTGTGATGACTCAAGTTAGGTAAGGGGTATGAACCTAGGGTGTCTTGACTATCTGTTTTCTTTTTTTTTCCCCTGTGGACACCATGATCAAGTAAACACCACTGGAGGAACTCTTATTCCTGAAGCATCTGTGCCTCTCTTTACAGTGAATGTGCCCATTTTAGCTTGGGTGCTTCAATGCATATACCTGTCTCTTGCTACTCTAGGGTTGCACTCTCTGCCCAGAAATCATGAAGTATACCTCAAAGACAGTTTCCACTAGGCCATAAATATTCTTTGAAGAAGAATGACCATAAAACTTTTCAAGGATTCAGATTCTCCCCTCACTCATGTATTTCTTAGTGCCATGGTTGAAGGAGTGTCTTCTGGGCCTTCTTGTGCCAACTAGACTGGGGTGACACAGTGACAACTGCATGGATTAAATCAGTCCAGTACTGCTAACTACAATGTTACAGACTCATCCTACTAAGACCGGAAGGCTGCGTTTCTTTCCTTGAATCTACAGGAGGACGTGGAACTACCTTGGCCATGGAGTACAGAGTACAGTGGAAGCAGTAGAAGTGATCTCTCTCTCTCTCTCTCTATCTTTCTCCCCTCCCCACCCCCCTTGGTACTGGAGACCAAACTCATGACCTTGTGCTTGCCAGGAAGGCGTGTAAGCCACTGAACTATCTCTCAGACCCCATTTGCTTATAATCTTAAGGAAAATCCCCAAGCAAGAATGGTTTAACAAAGCTGCTTTCAAATTCTCAAGCCACAAAAACCATGAGAGAAAAGAAACTTCTACTCTTTGAAGCCTCTCTGTTCTTGTTGGGGTGAGTGTTCTACACGGCAATCAACAGCTGTTGCTTATGGATACATGTCCATTACGTACAGATACATATGTGTGTAATAAAAATAGAGAAAAATATGTATGGATGTTACTTCTTCAGCATAGTTGTGATTTCTAGAGACAGAAAGGGGGATAGAATTGGGGAAAAATTTCAAGAGAAACTTCAGGGGATCAGTAATACTTTACCTTTTTCAACAAAGTAAAGTATGTTTTAAAACTAAGTTAAAATACTGGAGGTGAGGGAACTAAAGTACTTTTGCCTATGTCACAATCTTGATGAAGGTTGTTTCCTTTCTGATCTCAATGTTAGAATCTGATTTTGGCCTCTGGTGTTTCACCTAGCCAACCTGAGCTTTTGCTTTTCCACTGAGATTCTGTTCTTGCTCTGAAGAATATGGCAGAAGAATGTTTCCGAATTGAAGTCTGAAGCTTACTCATGGGAGTTTATTTTCTAAAGCCACTAGAATTCTGAAGTCACCATTCATAACCCTCTGAAGGATTCCTTTTATGATTTTTACCTCTGAAAGTGAAATTGTGTATGACCAAATTAAAGGAACATCATGTTATGGATCAATGAATTGTAAAGTGGAGAGGAATTCCTGTCTGCTGTCTCTCCCACAATAGGGGTGCTCTTTCTGATGCCCCTAGCAGGGTAAATCAAGCCTGCTTTACCACCTTGCAGTGACAGCTTCTCAGTCCTTGATGGAGCAGTGTGTTCTATGGAACAGTGCGGAAAGTGCCCGGTTCCTATCAAACGGAAGTCCCTATAACTCTCATCCACTGCTTCTGAAGCAACACATAAAATGCCCACTCCCTACCACGAAACAGCCCTTCTCGTGTTTGGAAACAATAGTCTGGTCCCTCTGTGACTCTCTTTCTCCTGGGAACAAATCTCTAGTTCCTTCAAAAAGGAAAGAAGCCTCACACTTCTGTTTTATGTACACTGGGATTTTTAAAAATATAATGTTCAAGTTTCCTGTGATTACTCACCACACAGATAGGGAAGTTAGGGCTTGGGAACTTTAACTTATCCCATAGCTGGTAAAGCAGCAAAGCTAATTATAAGCCTATGGACTTCCTGCTTTTCCACAACGCTTGTGAGATATGGAGCTTTGTAGGACACCATTTATCTTAGCTGTATTTCTTGTTGTTGAGACAAAATACACAATATCCAAAGTGAAAGGAGGAAAGGTTTATTTGACTTACAATTTGTAGAGGTTTCAGTCCATAGTTGGCTGACTGCAAGGCAGGGAGGCATGACAGAGCGGCATTGAAGAGAAGAAACAGTCCATGGTAGAGCAGGGCAGGCAGAGGGCAGCAAGCAGCGAGTCCAAGTGACCTTAGCAACTTCTTTCTGTCTCTTTTATCTACTGGAATTAGGCTGATGCCAAATCAATCAGTGGTCCAGTTTAATAATCGTACACCCTTAGTCCTAGCACCACACACTCTAGATTCAGCTTCCTCTGAAAAAGCCCGCACCTATGACTGCATGGGTTTAAAGGAACATCTAGGCACAACCCACAGCAGACAGAGAAGTCCTCCCTGCCTTCTCTGCCCCCTACATGGTTCATCATGCTCCTCCTAAGAATGGGATGTGACATAATGACTTATAATAGTGCTTTGTAATATTTTTGTTTCCTTTATTGGTTCTCTGACTCTTTGTGATATACAAGAAATACTTAAGAATGTATAAATTGCAGATCAAGAAAGTGAGGCTCAGTAAAATTGAGTGGTTAAGGAACAAATCAACCCTTCGGTAGAAACACTGTGATGTAAATCCAGGTCTGCACATTCAGTGTCAGCCTTTTCCACTGACACAAGATGCCTCTTCAGGATCCAGCGTTCCATCATATTAAGAATTGGTCCAAAGCCAGCCTGATGGCTCAGTGGACTAAAGCACCCACTTAGGTAGAGCATATCAGTCTGGGTTCCATCCCCGGCCCACCCTGCTGGCCCACCTTCAGGTGCACTGAGACAGTGATTAAGACTGGGCGAGGTGGTGTGTGCCTGTCAGTGTTTGGGAGGCTGAAAATAAGAGAATCACCACGAGTCTGATCTAGTAGTGAAACCCTGTAGACATTGTCCTAATACAGAAAAAAATTGGAATAAGCTAAACATGGAGGTGCATGTCTATAAATCCCAGTACTCAGAGAGACTTAGGAAGGAGGATTGCAAGTTTGATTCTATCACAGAGAATTTAGCGACCTGGCAAAATAAGAGGATGGGGCTAGAGATATACCGCACTGCAGAGAACCTGGGTTCAATCCCCAACACTGAAAAAACAAACAAACAAAACCACAAAATCCCTAGTTCAACTGTGTTTGGTGACACCTGCCTATAACCCTGGGGATTACGGGGTTGGGGGACTTAGGGATTGCACATTCAAGGCCAGCTTGGGTAACAGACTGTCTCAAAATAAAAAAGTAAGAAGAGCTGGTTATATGTATCATAGTAGAGTTCTCCAGGGTTGACTCCCAGAAATATATAAAAAAAAAAAAAAGAAAGAAAAGAAAAGAAAACAAAGCAAGAAGTGCCCAACCCTAATTCATCTGGACTTGAGTATCTATTGAATACAGCCCAAATTGTCCTTCAAGTCTTAAGCAGCCATATGGCACCATCATGTTATGTAGATGTTGTTAGTAATTAACCCTCCCACTTCATCTCTCTTTTCTGTTATACAAAAACTGCTGATACCATATGATGTCTTTGTGTCACTGGGTTTTTACTCATCCTTGTAAAGTTTCTTTTTCCATCATCCCACACGTTCAATCCCATGGCTCCATGGCCAGAACTTCCAGCATTGTGTCAACCAGTGTAGTAGCTATTCTGCTGAACTGGGTCACCTGCACCCTTGATGCGTGCATAGCTGATCTCATGACATGATTAATCACAGGGCTGGAAACCGCACGCTGAGGGCTGAGCCCTGGGGCATGGATTCCAAGTCCAGTTTCCTGAGGAAATATAATGGCAGATGAGGGAAATCAATACATACATGTTCAAATTCTAGCACTGCACCATAACTGTGACAGCCATGGGTATGTGGAGGCAGGGCAGTGTCATCCTCCAAACAGCAGGGGCAGGCTGGTGGACTTGGAAGGGATGAGGCACACAAGGAGACATCCCCCACATCCTCCTGCCATAGAGTCCGTATCCTAATTAATTACAGAACATGCTTGAGGTCACAGGGAAGGATATTTAACGCTGTTACTTTTCCTTACCTGTGCATTACTGATGGAATCAAGTTGCATGAGAAAAAAAATCTCTGCTTCCTTACTTTGGAGCTTCCTCTTCATTGAAGTAGATCTCCCTCACACACACACACACACACACACACACACACACACACACACCATGCCTCTCTAATTGCTTAGCACCCTCTCCTTTTCCTGTTACAGTTTTCTCCCAAACAGATGGTGTTTATAGACAGGAAAGAAATGCAAGTTACTCAGCTGCAAAGCTGGTAATCAATACCCAGACACCTGTCCTTTGAAGATGCCAGACAGACAGGGACTCTCATGCACACGGTGACTACAAAGCTCTGAGAAGAGATCGAGGTGTGTACATGTATCTCCTCTTGGGTGGCATCGCCCCACCTCCCTTTGGACTCCCAGGGCTGTAGTCTGAGTAGTATATTTGTGTAGCCAGCAGCAAACAGAGACTGCATTTCCCTAAGTTGGAGATCAGTCACACTGATGGAAGGATTATTGAGTGCCACTGGATTTTTGTGCTCCACTCTCTGCTCACTGCAGTGGAAGACTTGGGGGACACAGTGGTACCCTTAAGCTGATGAGCAGGCTGCTCTGCCAGGGCTCTGGATACTTAGAAATGTCTGAGGCGAATGTAAACCTAAGAGAAGCAGTAAAGAGGCAATAGTGGGAACAGTGTGCTTATGTGCATATATTAGTATCTACGGGCATAATCAGTAAGTGTACAATAAGACGGGCACACTCTCCCAATCGCATCAGGCATCACACAGCCACGTCCTTTATTCCCTGCTCTTAGGACATGCCAATTTTATCAGTCTTGTTCTTTGTAAGTTGCTGTACCTACCATTTTGTAAGCTGCACGACGACAAATGTGATGATAGCTTCAATCTTTAGTTTTTGTCGTTTCCATACCTTCTACTTAAGTGGCAACACAATGAGATTACTGACATCAATGTCTTCCTGTCCCTGGGCTCATTCCTGGATTTTTCTGCCTGAGGCTGAGAGGCAAAACAAAACACAACAAATCATAAGACATCTTTCTTCAAACCAAAGGGACAATCTTTGAGATTCATATTGTAAAAATCATTTAAAGTTGGTTTATCTAATTTCTTTAGAAGACAAGAAAGTCAAAAGGTGTTGGCTCAAATTAAATAATTTTCTCTTGTGACCAAATATTACTGCTCATTCAACTTGGCTAGTTAGGACATTTAAGTCTCAGATAAAGAATACAAACCCAGGAGATGGCTTAGTAGAATAAGTGCTTGGCTGGCAAGTGGAAGGGCCTGAGTTCAATTCCTGGTTCTGCAAACAAAAATAAAGAATAAGCCAACATGAAGGGAAGATTAGAGGCTGAACTATGATTAAACCCATGTCTGTACTCATAAATTACAGAAGGTGATTGGGAGCTCCCCTTGCCTGGGTGAAGCCAGGTTTATCACCCCCACTCTGCTCATAAGGATTAACGGTTAATTTACTTCAAAATTTTCAATACAAGCAGTCACTCTAGAGAGCCTCTCCAGCCACACTGGATCCTTCTCACTAATTTGCTGAAAGCTTTTAACCAGTTGTTGTGCTTGAGGACTCAGAATGTGGTAAGAGGCCAAACATTTCAGGCAAAAGAAAGCCAAAGGAGGCATCTCCAATCCCAATTAATAAGCACAGATGGCCCCATCCCATTGACTGACCCTCCCACATTTGTACACCCCTTAGTGCTATTCCTTTAGCTCAATCCAGAGTTTAAAATGTTTCCTGCCTTTTGTTTAGATAGAATTGAGTTCAAATCTACCAAGGTCCCTTCTTTGCTGAATAAAACAAGTCTTACCATTGTTAACAGCTGTCCAGCTCTTTGACAGCACTTAGTCAATTTGAAGTCAGGACCATGATGGAGAAGGGCTTGGTGTCCACTGAGTGGGATTTATATTTTATTTTGTTTTATTTTTACGTATTTGGTACAAGGTCCCACTACTCAGCTTAGACTGGTAGTGATCCTCCTGTTTTCAGCCTCATTAGCTCTGGGATTACAGAGGTACAATGCAATGCCCTGTCTTGGTGGCCCGCTCAGTGTGCCTGGGGGTGGGGCCACCAACGCATGTGATACCAGAGATCCAACTCCAGTTCCTGTGCTTACCTAAGCAGGCACTTGGTCTGCCTTGCTATCTCACTGTTCTTGAGTGGGATTTATTAACCTCTGCCTTCCAGTGCTCACTAGTGAAGAAGGGGGCGATATCCTCTCTATCCAAAAGATACTAAATGGGCAAGAGGTTTCTCTATTTACATGGACATTATAATAGCTCCTTGACTGAGTACTTTGCAAAGTACTAGCAAATATGCTCAGGGCTGGACAACTAGCCCAGCAGATTGAAGTGCCTGTAAGCAGGCACAGGGGCTGGGGGTTCGATCCCTGGGCCTGCTGTGCTAGCCCTGCCCCCAGGGTACACTGAGACAGCAATTGTGACTCAGTGTATGATGCATGCCTATAATCCCAGCTCTTGGGAGGCTGTAAACAGGTGGATTACTATGAGTCCGATCTAGTAGTGAGACACTGAACATCCTGTAGACCCTCCCTTAAACTAGAAAAAAAAAAAAGAGAGAGAAAGAAATATGCTCAGCTCTTCATACACAGCATCTCTTCTAAGCTTAGAGCAACTTTGTGCTTTTGACTTTTTTTTTTTTTTTTAATGTATGTAGTGCAGGGTCTACAAGATCTCACTATGTAGATCAGACTTGTAGTAATTGTCCTATTTTCAGCCTTCCAAGCACTGGGATTACATATGTGTGCAACCACGCCCAGTCTCAATCCAAGTTTGAGTGCACCCCATGGGTGGGGGTGGCATGATATGCTGGGGATTGAACCGCAGCTGCTGTGCTCTGCCTAAGTAGGTGCTTTAGCCCACTGAGCTATCTGGCTGGCCCTGCTTAGAGCAACTTCACAAGGAAGGTATCACTATTTTCTTGGGACCTAATCCTCAGAAAGATGAATAACTTACCCATGGTCACACAGCTTACAAGTAGCAAAGCCAAGAGCTGAAGTCCAGTTTCTTTATCTCCATAGCTTGTCCATAGCCCAGGTGAGAAACATATATTTGTGTCTAGAAGTGCAGTTGACATTTGTTGTTTATGCCAAAACATTTTTTCCCTATAGGAAGAAGCTGTATCTTATTAGTGAAAGAACTGGTCACTAAAATTTTGCTAAAATCATAACAATTTACATTTTTATGGTAAAATAGTTTTATTTCTTTCCAAACTGGGCTTTAGTCTACTGAAATGAATTGTTATAATAACAGATCACAGAATCTTTTTCTTTGAAGCACCCACTAGTCTCTGAAATGCCTGCTGTCAGGATATCTCATATCCAATTTAAACACCAACTTCCTGTTGGTAGAGATTTTGCCCATTCTATAAACTTCATCTACAGTATCCGAACAAGTCCTTGGGTGATTGGGCCTTAATGCATATGGGTTGAAGAAAACAGGGAAGGAAGGCAGGAAGAGAGGAAAACAGGGACAGAGGGGAAGAGCAAAGGTGAATGGAAAAAGCATGAGAAGGAGAGAAAGAAAGGAATGACAGAAAAGGGGAGGCAGGGAAGGAAGGAGGAAAGGGTGGGCAATGAAATGAAATGTAAGAATCCACTACATTTAGTACAATCCTCACCCTCCTCCCACATTGAATGATGAAGGGGCTGTGGCCAGAGAGGTACCTGGGTAGCAGACCGTCATTTCTAGATGGGGCAAACATTCCTTTTTCCTCAGAGTTGGTAAGGGGGGAGGCGGGGAAGCAACACATGACCATGACATTTTGGGCCAGAAAATCCTTTGTTGTGGGATGCTGTACTGAGCATTGTAAGGTGACTAGCAACATTCCTGGTCCTTCCTCACTCAGTACCAGCAGCACTGCCCCCAACTGTGTACTCGACTTGTGACAACCAAAAAAGTCTCTGTGCTGTCGTGGAGAGGTACGGGTGAGATTTGTGCTTGTAGACAATGCTGGCCAAGATTGGGAAACACTGGCTAAGGAAACAGTGCAGCCACTGACCGCTAAGAAGTTAGAGAGTATCGAAAATTCAGTGCTCAAACAGAAGCAGGGAGACATTTCAGGCATCAGTACTCAAAGCCACAGCGCACGCTGAAGAGACAACAGGAATCCGGGGCCTGGCGTAGTGCCACAGTTTGGAGGCAGAAGAGTATTCATCAATGTGATGACTCAGGAAATGAATGTGCTCATGGTCTGCCTGTCATTCCAGGTAAGAAGTTAAGAAATTTAATAAGAAAATTGATCTCTATGCACATGGTGAAAGAGAATCTAATGAGCAACAAGCCAGGCAGATTCAAAAGCTTCCAATTATTCTTCCTAATACAGGCACAACCATTTTTGAACACAATTATGGACTTGAATCCCCACAAGGGAATTCAGTGGAAATCATTGAAACATTTATTTGATGTGAAACCTCTGACCCAAGCAATTTATAGAGCAATTAAAGAAGTAGGGCCTGGAAGATTTGACAGTAACGTCATTTTGTGTTTTGTTGACAAATGGTCGATACAAATAATAACTTGTGGCATCTTAAATTAGATCCAAATATGAATAAGAATTAAGAAAGTTCCCATAGGGCTGTATACCGGATCCTGTACTGTCCAATCTACAGTGCTCATTAACAACCTGGAGGAGACAGTAAATCTGACTTAGATTAAATTTGCAGATAATGCAAAATGAGTGAGAAATGACAAATACAAAAGATAAAGTTAAAATTACAGAAGGATCTGGATATTTGAGAAGCTCGGTCAGAACGCAATAAGATGAAATTTAATGTGGAAAGGGAAATATTACACCATTAAGTTTAGCTACACACAAAAGGTTCCAGTAATCAGATAGCCATACATGAGGGTGGGCAGGGGCGGTAGCAGACAAGCTGGCGGGAAATGTACTCCCCAACACACCTGCAACATGGCTTAGTAAGTAACTTAGCACAGTGTGTGTCTCAGGAGATTTTGCAGCAGGGAATCGGGAAGTAGCAGATGAAAACCTGCTTCTCTTGCTCTCCTAATTCAGCAGAAAGAATTGTGCTTTGAGAAAATGGAAATGCTGGTGGTGGCTACAAAGGGCCTCAGTGCCTTGTGCCTGACCATTCTGTCATCCCCATCATCACCACTATCATCACCTGCTGAATTCCTATAGGTAGGCCAGAATGTGATAAGAATTTTATTTTACTTTTCTACTTCCTACCAGTCAGATCCTCCTAGCTATAAAGATGTTGATATGAAGTTTCTGAGATGCAGAAAGGTTCATTGTTTTTATTTTTTCACCCCCTAAGGTCAGACAGTGAATAGCCAAGAAGGAATTATCCACCCATATTCTTTCAGAAACAAACTGCAGCAGAAGGAACCTAAAAGAAAACCTGGGAGATTCCCAGAACATTTAAGAAGTGGTAAATTCTATTTGTAGGCCAGAAGCCCTAATCAAGGAAATATGAGATTTGCTTTCCATCTGGTACAACTTTCCTTTTTAGAACCTCCTTCTATAGTCTAGGAATTTGTTTGGCTGCAATAAAACATTAACAGTGTCTCAAATAAATAGGGATTTATTTGTCACGTGTAACAAGAAGACAGAGGTGGACAGATGCCAGTAATGATTTCCTATTTCAACAACGTCAGGCCTAAAATGTCTGCGCATTTCTTGACCTTTGTCTCCTAGCACAGGATGGCTGCTAGAGCTGATTGGAATGTCAACCTTCCAAATGGAATAAAGGTTCTGATTTCTTTATCAGAAAGGGAAAAGTTTTCTCAGGAACCACTCCAAACTAATTACTACTTAGAACTCTCTGGCCCAACAAGGTTCTGTGGCCACTACAACGCAGTGGGAGACTGGGAAAGTAGGAAATAGGATTACTATGAATGAACTAAAGCATAATCCATTGCCTGATCCTGGGGCTTGGGTTCTCCTTATAGGAAAGGAAGAAGTGTCTCTTGGGTAAGCTGGTGATGGTATCTGTCTCATCTTTCTCTTGACCCTTCATTCACACAACCTGATTCCCATGGTAACTTGATCTGAACAACTGAAATAGTCTAGCTAAAGTCTGGGTCGGGGCAGCAAAGATAGATCCATTCTTGTTGGAGGTGTTTGTAAAGTGCATCAAAGGGATTAAAAATCACAAATCTAAATAGAAATAGGTTCTAAAAAGCTGTGCTTTTCTGGGAGTGAGTGTGCAGGGAAGAACTTGAATATTTACTGGGATAAGGATTGACAGGCATTTCCATGCAGTAAATTGAGTCATACTTAGAGGCTGTCCTGGTTTGGGCCTTAGCAAGATCTTATCTCAGGATTTAAAAAAGACTGGGGATGGAGTTCAGGGTGAAGGCTCCAAATTCAATCTTAAGTATTTAAGAAAAAGATTTAGCAGTAAGGAGGAATGTTTATAAAGACAAACTCATGCTCAGTTTTCCAAGGTTCCCCAAGTGCACGAAAGGGACATTAAAATCACGTAATAAATAAGAATTAAATGAGATATCAATACAAAGGAATTCTTACTCTATCATTAATGACATTTACTACCAAAGTATAACTGTTTCAAGGTCACACTGAGTTTAGTAAGATTCCCCACTCACAGCCATGCTCCAGGTACCAGAGTGTCCTGGGGGGCTTGCAGGTTAGCTCAGTTATTTAAGTGCCTGCTGGTGCAAAACCAGTCAGGCACAGGGGACCATGGTTTGATCCCCAGCTCTCCATACCTTACCAGAACCACCCTTAAGGCAGTGTGAGGCGGCCACAAAAAAAGAAAAAAAAAAGGCGTGTCCTTTCTTCATCTTATATGACAGCTGTCGTGGACCACATGACTCTAAAACTTAAAAGGCCTGATGATAGTTGACACCTGAATTAAAATTCCAATTGTGGCAGGAAGGCTTTAGCACCTTTATCGTATTACATGCTATGATCTGGAGTTATAACCTACTTTTATGGCCTGTGTCTAAATGTTCCCCCAAAACCTCCTGCAGTCATAGTCGGGTCTTTTTCGAGATGGGTGAATCCAGAGTGTGTGATGCTGGTATCAGTGGTGTGTGATTATTAAATTGGTCCCCAGATGAGCTTGGCACATGTTTTAAACCCAGTAGCCTAGATGGAATACAGAAGGGACAGGAAGAAGCTGCTACTCACTTGTTGCTGGTTGCTTGCTTTTGCTGCCTGCCTGCTTGCTGAGGACTGTTTCTCTTGTGTGATGCCCCTCTGCCATGCAACCCTGCCTTGGAGCCAGCTGGCTATGGACTGAAACCTCTACAAACTGTGAGCCAAATAAACCACTCCTTCTTTAACTTACACAGTTAATTGTTGATTATTTTGTCTGTGTAATGAGAAAAGTAACACCTGCTTTCAACTTACTTGCACTGACTTTATTCTCTGTCACCATGATTAGCAGGCTGATCATGTATGTGTCACATGACACTGCTTTCTTTTTCTTTTCGTGGAACTGGGGATTGAACTCAGACCCTTACACTTGCCAGGGAAGCGCTTATTCCACTGAGCCATCTCCCCTGCCCCGACACTGCTTTCTTGGCAGCCCCTTCCTAAGCCCTCTCAGGAGCCTGCTCTCCTAGACACCCTCATACTTACCATAATATCTTTGTCTGAATACCTGGGTGCCTCAGTGCTAGATGCCGTCAAGAGGGAGAATGAGTGAGATGTGTAGATGTCTCTTAATCTAATAAGTAAAATCAGATTAAACTAATGGCATTTTCAGAGACTTTTCTGAATAATTTTTCCTTAGGAACTTGCTACTAACCTTAGTTTGCAACTTTGCCTGGCCAGAGTTGAAGGCTAAGGCCAGGGGAAGGGTGGGGCAGAGATGACAATTCGGAGATTATCATCTGGGTGATTAGTTTCTGCTATAGTCAGGATTTACCAGGGAATATATTTAATGTAGGACACATAATTTATAGGAGTATTTTATAATATTCACCCAAACAGTCAAATGTAGAAGAAGATCCTGTCCATGCACTATTGACACAAAGAATCCAGCTGAAGGCCAGGATCCCATGGCAATGTCCTGAATGAGTCCAGCTAAAGACACCTAGAGCCCATGAGAGTGTGCTCCATGAGTCTAACTGGAGGCCTAGAGGTTATAACAATGTCTCATGCAAGTCTGTATAAGGATCTGCACTGGGAAAGCCCAATAGTCAGTGGTGGAAGTTAGAAAGTCTGCAATAGAAGGATGAGGGATCTGTGCCCACAGGCTGAGGGATCTGCACTGGAGCCAGGAAGCGATGCTCAGGGTAAAGACCAGAGCTCCACCGAAAAGGATCACAGCCATCCTCAGCAACAGTGAGAACCTGAGTCCCTCCTCTGATGAGAACACCTGAGTTCATATCAGGAAATCCAGCACGACAGATTTCTCTAGGAGAATCCACTGCACAGCATCTTCCCTCTTAGTTCTCTTTTTATGCTGTGGGCAACAATCCTCAGGTGGGCCTTCCACACCCAGCACCATGCTGGCTCAGTTCAGCTGGGTGTCACAAATTGACCATTAATTAATGCAGTTAATCCACCACAAGCTCTTTCATAGTCTTCTGAGGGTCCTTAGAAGAAAGGAGCACCATTGTTAATCCCCAAGACTGCCAGCCCCACATATGAAGCTATGATCTATTCTGCTTCCTATGTCACCTAAAGAACAATGGCCTTTGTCCTCACCTTTATATTATCTTTGAAGGAGGCAGAAGACTTGAGGCTTCCCAGTTCTTCCAGGGGTGACTTGAAGTATGAAATGGCTTTCATTTTCCCAGGCCTAAGTCTTTTGGCAGGGAGACCAAATGCCGTAAGAATGCACCTGTGGAAAGTTCTGGGTAATCATACCTCTTGCTCACCAGCATCCTCAGTTTCTTCTGGGATGGCCATGAGTTTGTGGCATGCTCACCACTCTGTCTCTCACCTTCACAACATTATTTTTTGTCTTCTTGAGACAACATCACATGATGTAGTTCAGGCAGGCCTTGAACTCATTTTGTAACCAGGCTGGCCTCAAACTCACAGCGATCCTCCTGGCTCAACTTTTGCAACATTGAAAGTAAAATTGTCACCTAGAGAATGTTTAGAACCATCGTGCTGGGATGGAGAAGGGAGAAACACTCCATGGGAGGGGCTGCTGTTGACTGAGGGTGAGCATGTCTAGGACAGACAGGAATCAGAGGTGGCAGCAGGGTGTCTGTAAGCACTTGAGGGACTACATGGGGACCACTTGACCACATGGTGGAGAGACACAACTAGGATCACCACCAGAGGCCTCTATCAGTCTCACTAGAAAGAGGCTTGTGCTTCAGTCCTCTAAAACCTATGTTTACAGCAGTACAATTTGTGATAGCCAAATCTTGGAAACAACCAAGGCGCCCATCACTTAAGGAATGGATGAAAAAGATGTGGTATTTTTATACAATGGAGCATTACTCAGTTATAAAGAATGATAACTTAAAGCCTTTATATTTAAGTGGATGCCACTTGAAAATATAGTCGTAAGTGAAATAAACAAGACCCACATGTGTAAATTTCATATAGTCTCCCTAGTACAAGAACTCAAAAGAAGAAATACAAATAGAAAGGAATAACACAATTAAAAGGAAAGTGAGAACCTGAGGATTAGACAATGAAAAGAGGGCAAGGAAAAAAGCTAGGAAACATGACAAGGCCAAAGCTATACATTTATAGGCACGAGAAGGGTAAGGAAATGATCCTGAGAAACATCAGCAGGTTTCTGAAGCTAGCAGTTAATTGGTAGGATTCTTATCCTAACTAACTATATATGCTAATACCTGTGAATTAAGCAACTGCACTGAGGATAGCAATGTGTAATAGTAGGGTCATACTTGGAATGCCTGTCATTCTGGTCTTCTAAATACGTACTGCTTGTCATGATTGCATACCAATTATTGCCATACTGTCTCTCAAGTAAATGTGTAAAAAAAAAGATAATAAATGGAAAAAAGAGACAAGAAAAAATGTCACAGGACTGTCCCGCTACAATGCTGTGTATGGTTAGATTTCTAAATTTCTGTGTAAAAATATGTAAGTGTATTCATATTTTTTAACATTTAAAAATTTTTTTTCTTCATATTCTGTAGGAACTTAGTTTAACGTATCAATACTTGATGGAAAATACCTGTTTCATGTGTAAGATATTTGATATTCAGACAGATAGTTATGTTAAACCCAACTGCATATTTTGTAGGGTAACAATAAGCTTCTTTTCTGCAAGGTTAACAACTTAAGTTTGCAGACCAAAAATTAGAGAAAAACAAGGGCTGCAAGGACAGCCAACATTTTGGCTCTAGCCTTTCAAGGTCAATGAAGACCCAGGACAGAGGAGAACCTGAACTGTAACATCCTATAACTCAGTTGTGTCCCAAATTTTCTGATCAAGGAGATAATGGAGCCACAGAGGAAAGTGATCATGATGTAGAGTGTGCCTAAGGAGAGTCACATGGAAAGAAAACATTCTTTGAGGCTTTCACAGAGAGTAAATTGGCCAAGCAATGGCCATGACTCAACCACATGGCTGGCACTGACAAAGGATCTACAAAGTGAGGTACAGGCTTACAGGATAAATCCTAAGGGGACTTGACTAACCTTATCAGATACAAAAGTTACATTTCTTGTTATATAGGTCTTGCTTTATCTTTGTGTTAACCATCCAGCAGAAAAGTATAAAGGCATAGTATAAAAAGTAAAGGATATTAATTTGTTGAGGTGTAAAAAGCTCAAGTTAATGACTTCTGACATTGCCAGTCCTACAGACAAACCACCACTATTATGGACTACTGGACTATATTGGAATATTTTGCTGAATTCACACACCTACAATATTTAAATGATAATGGAATATCCTTCTCTAACAAAACTAAACAAAAAAGGGATAGAAATGAGTGACCATTTTGTATCTGTATATTAAAAATAGGTAGGATAAATATACAGCTACATTCTCTTAATTCAATGAATAAAAAGATTTGTACTAATAGTGTTTGTGGACAGTATGTCATGTCTACCTCTTGTACAGTGAATAACCACTAAGACAACAATATGCAATGTATTTATTATTGAAACTGTTCTGCTAATTGGTTTTGAAACTGTCTCATTACTATTTGTTTCTCAATAAAGTTATTTTAAAAAATATACTCCAAACATGAGAACCAGTGAGTGCTCTAGCCCTGGAGATGTCCAGGTGTGGACACCAATAGCACCCTCCCAGGAGGGATCATAGGATGAACAGTTAGATGAGACTAGTGGGTCCCAACTGGCGATATCTGGCAATACTGGGAGACATTTTGGCTGTCACAGCTGGGGAAGGAAACCATGGCCTCCAGGAGCTAGAGGCCAGCACTGCTGCTCAGCATCCTACTGTGCTCAGGCAGCCCTGTGACAGTTATTTGGCCCTAAATATGTCAAGAACTAAGGTTGAGAAACTCTGGCTTAAAAAAATCTCAAGCTTGAACCCAGATGAGTCAGCCTCTCCAATCTGCCTGGTTCCTCAGGAGACGAAGGCAGGCAATCTATGCCATGCCAACACTATCTGGAATCCAGGAGGCTTGTGTAGTAAGATGCTTGAGTAGATGAATCTCAGAAATATATATTCAGTTTCAGGCACTGTGGGTTATATTTTGGGATTCTGGCCATCCTGGCTGTAGCCAAAATTATGAGCCTCTTATTCTCCAAAAAGAATACTTTCTGTTCCCACCACTTCTGCCTACTTCTACCTACAATATATAAGGTACCATACACACCTCTAGAGGCAGGGTGGGCTGGGCAAGGGTAACAAAGAGCGCAAAACAAGCAGAGCAACCTGCTATCAGGTTCTCCCCTAAAGCCTCATATTACTTCCAAAATGGTATTTTAATATTCTTCTTATGACTGCTGGATAGCAAAATCTGTTAAATCCAAGAAAGGCCCTACTATAAAGAAATTCATTGCTGTTAGATTCATTACACTCAGATGTGGCTCTTAGGTCAAATCTTGGCTGTGCTGATCACTGTTTTGGTGTCAGGCAAGTTACTTAACCTTTCTGGTCCTCAGATTCCTCAGTAGAAAATGGGATGAATAACCTTGACCTCATAGGCACAGCTGTGAGGATGAAACACACACAACAGCTGCACCCAGTCCCTGGTACATAATATAGCATAGCAGTTATTGTGTGTAGGATCACCTCCTCACAGGATTTAGGTGGCATGTGGTACTAAGCAAGGAAATTATGCCATGTTGCAATTCACAAACTGACACAGAAATTAGCTTGCTCTGATGGCAGCTTTCAATTATTAGCCATAAAAATTAAGTATTTGTTAGTCAGCAGATACACATGCTCTCATCTTGCCCTCCCCCCAGACCAGGATAAAGGGACACAGGCAGCTACTTAGTGACCACCCAAGGTCACACCGGGCCTCAATGGCAGGTTGGACTGGACTCCAGATACCCTGAGTCCTGAGTTGCCAGCCACTGCTCCTTGTTCCCTTCTCAGCTTCTTCCTCCGTCTGTCTGTGTCTTTGTCTCAGAGCCTCTCACTGCAGCGGGACAGAGCCACAAAACCTTCACTGGCACCAGTGTTTGCAGACCAGTGACAGTTCAAGGTAGTTTTCCCTCAGTGTGCTACATTCATTTAGCAAAAATAGCTCCTTAAATATAAAAGATTTTCAGCCTGTCGTCTCTTAGGGGCTATTGTACAGCTACATGAATTACTTTCCATATTCCAAGAGGTTCCTCTAAAATAACACATATTTACTCTTAATGAAGTCAAAGAAGATGAAATGCAACATTTCATTGATTAAAGCTGTAGATACACTAATTCTCTGTGGGAATTCTGGTTATTTCAACCTGCATAGAAACTGATACACAGTTCTCTATATCTTATGTAATTTAAAATGGAAAAGTAAAATAGGAACTGTTTCAGTAAAAGCATCACTAAATCTTCAACTTCATAGGCAACAATTTTCTAGCTTTTCAAAGATGAAGTATCTGGTAGTCACTGAGCTAAAAAGACACAGCACACATCATGAACAGTCAAGCTTAAGACAACATGCCTAAGGCTCTAGAGAGATGGGATATAGTGTGTAAAACATCTGGGTATCTGCTGCACCTCGGCACAGGAATGCGGTCCTGCCCGGAGCTGTGAGGAGTGGGCATTACCACATCTACCACTCATGTTCCTAGACCCAGAGGTGACTGGAGGAACTAGACTTATGCATCCATAAGATCTTGAGTAGCCTGGAGCCTGTGCGGTAGCCTCAAAACAAACAGAAAGATTTTCTCAGAAATTTAGTTAGAAGCAGAGACACAGGTAATTTTCAACAGAGGCAAAAGTTAGGAAGCTGTGTAAAAAGTTGCCCTCTGAAAGAAGAGGCTGGGGTGCATGGGTGCCCATGTACAGGGACACAGAGGTAAAAACACTTCATGTGGCATGGGACAGAAGAGGTAGTTCTAGTTCCCTAAAGACTCAGCTAGGTCTACCACACAGATCCTACCTCTGAGTTTTCTCGTATTTTCAGTGTATTCTTGCAACAAATCTTGCTTTGCTTAAAGTAGCATGAGAGAGTCTCTCTGCTCAACACATAAATGAACATGATTAGATCAGCTCATCTGTACCTTTAAGGAACCTCCTTAAATATCATATCACAGAGCCATGATTTCTAGAAGAGAAAAATCATAAGACACACTGACTGGAAACTTTCATAATTTGTAAAGATATATATTTCACACTCTATGGAGTAGAGATCCTACAGGGGAAATAACTGTCGAATGTCCTTGGAAATGCACCTGGGAATGGAGAAAAGAACACACAGGGCTGTGACCCTAAATTTTCCTTATGGTGATGCTAAGTCGAAGGTGAATAAACACTGCTTGTTCTATTGACCAGGTTATTTTTCTGATGTCACTCTGTATCTGCCTTCTCCTCTCTGCCCGGGCATAGGCTAAAGCATTGTCACATTCTGCATCTCTCCTTGAATGCACATCCTCTTCACAGTCTCATTAGCAGCTCAACTACGGGCTTGCCTAGGTAGCTTAAATCTGACTCCCGATGACATGAAAGAAAAAGAACAGCATGCAAAATCTAAGTCTAAGCCTTTAGAAGCCCAGTCTAGTCTCTATCAGCCTCTCCATGAGAGGAAAATGTTCTTCCTAAATTGCTGATTCCAACAGAACGAGAGATGCATACAGCCACCAAAACCTAAATGAAACCTTGGACTGGAGCCCAGACTAGTGGAGTTCATGAAAGCCCAACAGAGCTATGCTGGCCCACTACAGGCACAGGAAAAATAAAAAATAAAGCTTATTGCTGCTGAAATGTGCTATTTGCCCCCTAGCACTTCTGGGAAGTGGCTAGGTGACGAGGTTCCTTTTAAAGATTCAATTGAACAGTTGTGCATGGGAATTCAGCGAAGAAGCATCTTAGTTGGGCCATGGAGGCTCAGTGCATCCAAGGGATGCTCTACCTATGCTGGAAGTGGAAAAAACCTCAGAGGACTAGAATTTCAGGGTGGAGGAGGTAGGCTAGAGTCCAGTTTGGAGACACTCCTCTTGCCCAACCATGTACATTTCATTGTGTTTTACTAAATAAAATACAATAGATTTCCCCAGTACTTTAGCCACATGAGACTGATTCTGCCAGTTTCTCACCCATTCATCAACTTTCATCAGCTCCTCCTTCCATGGTGATGCAAGAACATGACTAACAACTCCCTGGCAGTTATGTGTAGGCAATGGCATGTCTTGTATCTGAAGCAATGTGAGCAGAAGAGATCAGTGCAACACTTGGCTGTTATAACAGGAAAGTGGGCATATCTCCTCTACTTTCCCCTTCCTGCCAGCTACAACACAGGCCATGCAGACAGGCACACACCTTCCAACAGATTAGGTATTTGTTACTTAGGCACAGTGAGATTAAAATATTGTTCCAGAAGTGTTGCTAAGCTATCTCCCCAGCCTGGATTCACATTCCGATATCAGCTTCTAAGCTCCTTCTAGGCCATCCAGCCCTTTGCATAGTACTGTATTAGGGAATGCTAGAAGCACAAGATGCCATGGATCTAAGTTCCTGATATCCACATAGGAAGGGCTGCCTATCAACCTGAAATACCCGCCCTAGACACAAAAGAGAAACAAACTTTTCTTTTGGATGGGTCATTACATTGAGACAGAGGCACTGATCATATCTCTACCTAGCAGATAGTCATGAAAATCTTTAAATGCCCATGAGATGACACCCAGCCAAGATCAACTGGGGCTCATTCACATGGGTTGAACCAAACTTTAATAGTACCAAGTTGCTGACTTTTCTAGCTATAGGAATAGACTCATATCCAATACTTATTCAACAATGTATCCTTCCATTCATAGCTATTGAATCCCAGTCTATGCCTAGGCCTGGGCCAGGCACTGGATGCACTGCCGAACAAGACTATTATTGCTGCCCATACAGTAACCAAAGCAGTAGCCATGGACCAGTCCTACCTTCTCTCGGAACAGAAAGTTTGTGGGATGGGGTATTTATTTATTTATTTTGTTAAATATGTCAGTTATTTAATTAGGTTCTTAGTAAGAAATTTAGAATACTAATTCATGAGGATAAATTCCACTTGTCAGAGCAAAAACGAATTGCAGGTAGCCCCGGAGCTGAGGAACAGCTTTGATTTTTGCTAAAATCTGTGACTCTACCACTTTCTGATCTACCTTGCACTGCTCTGAAATCTGGTATCTCTCTTTCTCAGTGTTGAAGATCTCACCCTCCTGATGCCTGAGTTTCTGCAGCTTCTTCTTGAAGTAAGCATCAGCAAGGTGTTTGGGAATTTTCACTTTGCTTATAGCAATTTTTATAGAGGTGGAAATGACAAATTTCTGGTGTGTTCTTCATAGACGAACATGATTAAGGCTAAGAGGCCCAGTCACAAGTAGCAAGCCACTGACTGGCCAACTGCTTCAGGAAGGCCACTCTCTTGCCTCTGTGATGCCTGGTGAGGATGACCAAGATAGTGCCAGGAGTGATGACAGCTCGAAGTTTCCTCACATGCTGACTGAAGGGTTTCTTGCCATGGCTCAAGAGCTTTCAGGGGAAATCTTCAGTAGAGTATTATCTAGGCATTTTTCAAAGCTTAACCACCCAGGTTCTTCCATTCTTGTCCACACCAGCTGATTTTGTGATCATAGCAAGAACTTTCTCCTTTTTCTTCTCAACCTTTGATTTAGCAGCTGTGTACTTTCTCTTGACCAAAGCCTTTCTGGAGTACATAGCAGACTGGGAGTATCTACCAATTTCTCTAACGAGGACAGGATTTTGGCTGCAGTGGGGCTGCCCCTTTCTGGACTTTTTTGCCTTCACCTTATCCTTTTTACCTTTAGGTATTTGTTACTCAGGCACAGTGAGATTAGAATATTGTTCCAGAACACACACACATTCCAGGTGAGGGCAACAGTGCCTGGATTGTCTTTTTTTTCTTTCTTTCCTTTTTTTTTTAATACCAGCACTAAAACTCATGACCTTACAGTTGCTAGGCAGGCACCTGTAATGCTAAGATACCTCCCAGCCTGGTCACATTTTGATGTCAGCTTCTAAGCTCCCTGTTTCTTCTCTTCAGTGTTTCATCTCTTTAGGGTCTGGCTTCTCAGTTTTTTCACCCACCATCTTGAAAGATGGGAAAGAGTGGGCTGGAGTATTTAGAGCAAAAGCTAGGATAAATAAAAGGACCCAGTACATCCTGGCTTGCAAATACACACACACACACACACACACACACACACACACACACACACAC
>PVKA01009259.1:48286-69289 GCA_004027165.1 Ctenomys sociabilis | reverse complement strand
CCAAAAAAAAAAAAAAAAAAAAAAAAAAAAAAAAAAAAAAAAAAAAAAGAGAAGCAGAAATAGGGGGAGGGAAAGCCTTTATTAACTCTAGACACGCAGAGAGGCTCAAGGGCGGGGAGATGGGCAGATCCTCTGCCCTGAGACAGGGAGCCTGGGACTTTATGGATTTTTGCTAGGGGAGAAGTCTGAGGGGCTGCTTTAGTGACACACAAGGAGCTGATTGGAGGCTCCCTTTTGTGCACTGGAAAGGTAAAAGGAAATTGTACCCAGGCCTGGAGAGGGAAAGGAGGAAGTGGTCATTGAGAAGATAAACTGTTGTTTTAAGGGCTTCAGCCATATTAGGTGACCACCATAATAATTCAGCAATTCATATTTGGGGCATAACCTGTCACATAAAATTTTTTGTTTGTTTGTTTTGCGGAACCAGGGATTGAACTCAGGCCCTTGTGCTTGCCAGGGAAGCACTTACTTTGCTGAGCCATCTCCCCAGCCCCACGTATAGTTTTAAGAAGGCTGAACTAAATAAGCTTTAAATGTTTGCTCACTCTTCTTTTGGTCTCAAGTGCACCTGGAGCCGATTATGGCAGACACAGCCAAGTCTAAGAATCAGCATGTACAGTGGTGCAGGCCTGTAATCCCAGCAGTTGGGAGGCTGAGGCAGGAGGATTGTTGTGAGTTCGAGACCAGCCTGAGCTACAAAATGAGCTTAAGGCCAGCCTGAACTGCATAGTGAGAACCTGTCTCAAAAAAGACAAAAAACAAAACAAACAAACAAACAAAAACAGAAGTCCTGAATAGGAGTGACACCCAGAAACCCCAGTCACAAACATACAAATCTGTCAGTGGCTGGACCCCATGCTTCTGAGAAGGAGTTTTGCCAAAAAGCACATGAGAGATCTAAAAAAGCTGCAGGCCAACTAGGCCAGGGCCAGACTGCACCGCTGAGGCTATCAAAGCCCTTCAGAGCCCCAGACCAGCTGCAAGCTCCATCGACTTGCTCACATCCCTGGCTCTGGAAGTGTGCTTGTACCCACTGTGCCAAGAAGCTTAGGCCCCGCCAGGTAAAGACCAAAGCTCCAGCTCCAGACTCCATTTTGGTTCTCTTTGGTTCCTAGTGGTATCTAGGCCCCCTTGAAGGCTCCATAGTAAAAGCCCCTGTCTGTCAATGGAATGACAGAAGGATTGTTGTCCCTCCTGAGCTGCCATCTGCAAGGGGCTGGTGTCCTCCAGTGTTGCTTGTATAAACAAACCTGAAGCAGGGAAATTCAGTTGTGAAATTCTGTTTTGAGGTGGGACCACCTCTGAGGGAAACCCTGAAGTAAGTGTGTGAGGTGTCACAGGACAGCTGCAGAGAAAGAAGTGGCAGGTGAGCTGCTCTCCACGTAGAACCACTCAATCTCGTCACCCGCCCAGTGCACAGTCAGACCTTCCTCAGCCACCTCACTTCCAGAGCAGGGCCAGAGACGCCATCTCACTTCTGGAAGAGAGTCTGAGACACAAGCGCTGACTGACTGATTGAAGGAATGTCCCATGGAACCAGCAGAGATTGGGAACTGACAACTTGGTGAGTCGGCAGAAAGGATCACTGAGTCACCCAAGCCACTTCCTGCCATGTTCAGCGTCCTCCACGTCAAGTTTCACTTGAGTTTCACTCAAGAGAGAGATGCTAAGACTCAGAAATGATACTCTGAGTACAGTACTTTGACATGTTGAACTAAAGAAGCAAGCTCAAAGTCATGGTGACCTCCCCTACACGCCCTTTCTCATGATCCTTCTCTCCCTCAGAGCGGGAAGGGGTTTTTCCTGAAGTCCCCTTATCTCTCTGAATACCAGATCCATCAAAGAGGAGCACGACTCACTTCAATCCTTTTTCTGAAACAGCATTAACCAAGGTAGATTAAATTCATATCACAGAAGAAGAGACTGGAAATCCAGCACCACACCCAAAGCCCAGAGGACCTTTGTCCCAGACTTTGCTCCCAAGGCTCATTTATTTCTTTAAGCAATCATTTATGCCCCTCTAAATTTGTCTATTACCCTGCCACCCCCAGATTCCCTCTGTCTTTTGTAGAAGGGTATCTAAATTTCCCCTCACTGAGGCCTTCTTTGAGTTTTTATTCTCAGAATGGCTTTTGTGTATACACATATTAATATATTGGTTATGGCTTTCTCTTGTTGATCTGTCTATTGTCAGCCTAGTTTCCTACATTATAATCTTAAAACCTTTGGAGGAAAGGTTCTTTCTTTCTTTCTTTCTTTCTTTCTTTCTTTCTTTCTTTCTTTCTTTCTTTCTTTCTTTCTTTCTTTTTTTCTGTATTTAGTACAGGGTCTACAGGGTCTCACTACCCTGATCAGACTTGTAGTGATCCTTACCGTTTTTCAACCTTCCGAGTGCTGGGATTACAGACATGTGCCACCACGTCCAGTCCCATTCACCATCTCAATGTACCCCAGGGACAGGGCCAGCACTGCAGGCCCAGGTATCAAACCCTGGTCCCTATGTCTGCCTAAGCAGGTGCTTTAATCTGTTGAGCTATCTGGCAGGCCCTTGTATGGACTTTCTTATACTAAAAAGCTGGCAGAATTTAAACTTTAGTGGGTCTACACACAGTCACCTGACAAGTGTGAGTCACAAGGAGAGACCCTCAAGGTCAAACTGGGGGGTCCAGGAGAGACAGTCACTAAACCTGTTCTCTGCATCAAACCCAAGCACACACTAAGACATCATAGAGGCTGATTCCTTTCTTAGCACAGTAACATCACTTCCTGGAATGTCAACTATACGAGAGGTCATATGCACTGCATAGCAAGCCATCTTAGAATGGATTAAGCTGAAGATATCCTACTGTCTCTCAACTGTGTAGACCAGCAATTTCCTGTGGGTGGGTGAACTGAGTCTCTTGCTGTCACATGAGACTCACTCACATGACCTCTTCCACTGGGGTATGTCATTGGGGTCAGTGACTCCAAGATGGCCTCACTCTTGCATCAGATATTGGGGGATGCTGTCTCCCACAAGAGCTTTTAACCCTCAAGGAGGCTAGTTCAGGCCAGCTCTCACCACCTCCTCAGTGCTAGAGTGGCAGTGTTAGATGCAGGATGTCTTAATGCTTATACTGAAACAGAATGTCACTTCTGCTCCTCCTGTCAAACAAAGAAGTCACAACGCTCTCTCAGATTCAACAGGAAGGAAACAGATTTTACCTCTTGATAGGAGAAAAGGCAAAACTGTATAGCGAAGGGAGCAAGCATGTAATTTGGGTAGTGCTCTGTTCTAAAAACAAAAACAAAACAAAACAGAAAAACTCACTGAAATGCACATAGGTTGAATTCCTTGGTCGGGTTCACAGATATTTGGTGGCACATTCAGAATGGGAACTCAGGTTTCCTCCCTGTCGGTCAAATGTTTTCCTACCTTCATGGACTTCTGCCCTGCAGCCTTTCTCTTTTTTCTCTGATCCTAGTGACAGAGGCAATCTTCTTCCAAGCCTCCCCACCCCTCAGGCTTCGTCTTCCGGGTTGGCTGACTGATACAGCTCCAGGTTTAGGAGCAGAACCCAGGAGCCCTGTTTCTAAGGCTAGGGTCATCTTCCTTCTACAAATCTCTTTAGCATGAGAGGTGACTCTGCTCTGTCTTCTGGTCCTTTGGAAACCTATCCTACCATACCTGGGCTGGACAACCCCAACTCATTTCACTGAGTTCTGTTGTAGCCATTTCATCAAGTGTAACTCTGCAATTGTGGGATGTTAAGGCAATATGTCTCCAGTATATCCAGGAAGAGGTGTAAACAAATCTGTTAGCTGTGATACCACTGCAAAGAACTAGCTCACCAGATAGCTTCAAGAGTGAAGGCTCTATTTCACATTTATTGAGCTCTAACTACATCCAGTACTGGACACAGTTACATGCCTTAGCTCAATGAATCTTCTTAACAACCGTGTCACACCAGTGTCACAGTCACCACCCCTATACTTGGTCTCTCAAACTTCATTTTTGGTGTCTGATGGCCAAATCCAAGTGTTTTCTCTTCACAAACTTCAACCTTCTTAGCTTTCTGCATAATTTGAAAGTACTTCCGTATTTTTCCACACCTTCATTGTCTCAGGCAGTAAGACCTGGTCTAGGAGTGGAGAGTACCAGGGTAAAGGAATCAAGAAGTCTTTTTTGACCCTGGGCACCTTTCTGTAACAGCCGGCAGAGTGGGTAGAACAAGAGAGCCAGAAGCCCTCTGAACATGTCTCTTTTCCTTGAGTTCTGACAGCTGAAATTTTTCAGCTTTGAGTTCCTGCTTTGTTGACCACTTTATGCTGATTCCTTTTGCTCTATGTGCCCTTGAAGTCCCCAGCATGGCCAGGACCTCTGTCCTCAGAGCCACGTCTTCGATCCTCTATGTTGGTCCCACAGATCTGGCCTCCGACTTAGGCTCCCTGGGATGTGGCTTTTGTCCTTCTCCCTCCTGGGTTGCTGCCCTCGGCCTGGGCAAGCTCCAAGGCTTCAAGGCTTCATCTCTTGCCAAGGAGTCCCAAGCTTGTTGTCTGCCTCCTATTTCTAATTCCTTACAAAATGCTGTAATAGACACACACAGAACCACGCTTTGGCCATTCAAACCTTCTGCATGACAATTTCTGTTCTGTCTATATTTACCCTGACTAATCATCTTTGCTTCAGGACACAGTGACAGGCAGCTCTTCCGGAAAGCGCCCCCCAACCTTCTTCAAGGGAAGCGAGTGCCCCCTCCTTTGAATGCCTCTGCAGTTTCTTCCTGCTTTCTGCCAGACTTCTCCCCTCATCCACTACCATGTGTGAACTGTGCATGGCTGGCTTCCCTGTGCTCCCCGGGCAGGGGCTGAGAGTTTATCTTTGCCACCTGGTGCATGGCCCAACAGTCAATGTCCATGTTTATTGCTTATTGAACTTACAATAGTGGACTTTCTGTTATCACAGACCTGCCTGAGATAACCAGCTTATAGAAAGCAAAGGGACTCAAAGTGTTGGTGGCTCCCATCCATGACTGGTTGGTTCCTTTGCTTCTGCGCCTGTGACAAGACAGCAGGTCATAGGTCATATCTTACGGCATAGCAAAACAGCTCCCCTCCTGACTAGGACACCAAAAAGTGTGAGAAAGGGGTTAAGGCCCCACAGTGTTCTTGAGAGCACCTCCAACTGCTGAACCCTCTTGCCAGGCCCCTTCTCAGAAAGGTTCCACTGTCTCCCAGGGTGCCACTCTGGGGACACACCTTTGACACAGGGGCCTTTGAACTGTGGAAATTTTCTTAGTTCTTCAGTCAAATGTAGCACGGTTTCACTGGCCTGTAGTTTCTCTTTGAGAATTAAATTACCTGACTGAGCCTGCCTCTGTCACAAGACTGTAGACAATCTCTTTAAAGCAAACTACCTCTCCTACCATTTGTCCCTGATCCACCAACATCCCTAGTACCAAGCATATGGCGGAATATTTGTAGTCTAGAGTCACTGCATTACCTTGGTTCATTCCTAGTAAGAGAACCATTCATTCATTCATCATTCCTGCACTTATTGGATAGGTTCTGAGTACCTTCTTTGTAATAGCATTACTCAAGGCAAAAATCTGTCTCTGTCCTCAAGGATTTAAAGTTCTAATGGAGGACATGAAAATGAACAGGCATAAATAAATAAATGAACATCAAATCAAATAAGAGCTATGAAATGGGTAAAGATGCTGATGGGTTAGAACATGACTGGGAGGGCTGTCACAGAGAGAGAATAGCTCAAGGTTGGTCTCCCTGGGGAGGCAAGGTTGGCACTGAGAACACCTGGTAGGAGGAACTGGGCACAAGAAAGTGGAGATTCCAGATGAGGTGGACTCAAGTAAGACACCAAAAGTGTAGTGTACCTTGAGGGGAATAATGAGTGAGACAAGATGACCTGGGGAGGTGAGCAGGGCTCAGGTTGGAGCATTTCCCTGATACATGGGGACTTTCACTTTTATTAAAAGCCAAATAAGGGTCCATTGGAAGAGAGATGAAACACCGATATAATTTTTCCTATGAAAATATCACTCTATAAAGATGGTGGGGAGGATGGAGCAGGAGCAGAAAGGTGGGTTAAAAGGTTTTTCTAACAATCTTGGCCCCTGTGCTAGAACTCAGGGCAGGGTGGTGGCCACAGAGAGAGGTGGGGAAAAGGAGGGAGGGATGGAAGGAGGGGGGGAGAGAGAGAGAGAGAGACTATGTGGCTGTTCTCTATATATGAAAATTGTTCTGTCTGCTGTTGCTACCACCAGAGGCATCAGACCAGCCAGGAGAGTCCTTTAAGATGCTACTGCATACCAGGGGCCATGAAAAACCCAGATGTGGCTAACGAAGGAGAGGTAGCTCCCTGTCCGCCCCTCTCTCACTGCCTCCTCATCCCTTTTCTTCTGGTTCAACTCCACAAGAAAGAAAGGCTGCTCTGGACCGCCATTCAGAGCCCTGAGGAGATTGGTTGGGCACAGGAGTGCCCCAAAGCCGGGAGCCACAGCATCTGCGCGAGTGGGCCTCAGCACTAGGCTGTGACCAGCGACGGAAGCTGAGGCTCCCATGCTCCTCTGCAGGCCTGGCACTTGTCCCTGGCCCACCTCGGACAGCTTCACTGTTACCCTGACTGAGAAGACACCCTGTTGCCATGGAGTGAGCTAGACTAGGCCTCCGACCATGGCCTCCTTTTTCCGCCTGTCACTACCCATGGCCTTCCTAGTCCAATGAATCTCCCTGCTCTTCTGGCTGGGCAACCTCTTTCCTCCTGGGGACGTGGGGTGCCCTTCCCTGGCCCCTGTAATATCAGCTTCTTCTAGAGGGGCCCCGAGGGCCTCCTGCCCACCTACATCACGTGCCCTAATTAAATGTATTCAAATCACCAGGGACCTTTTTCATTTTCATAGGACACATTTAACCATTGTTACACTTATCCGACAGTAAGCTAAGATTCTCTCACAAGATAGTTGAAAAAAAAATTTTTTTGTGACTAGATTCATCTGTTTCCATTCCTTCTGACAGTGGGGTGGGGTGGGGTAAGCAACTCAAACTCATTACTGAAAGGTAACAGCCTCTTCCGGTTTAAAACAATCGGTTTCCCCCTAAATAATCAGCAAACTCAAAGTGGAACTTCCTATCAGCGTTACTTCCTTCCCGTGCTAGCATGCTTTCTCTTTTATCCTCCTCCTCAAGATGGGGCGTGTCTGCAGGGAAGAAGCCCTGTTGGCAAGACCAGGCTGCCTTGGGATCCTGGGTGGGGTCCCACCTGAGTGTCACCTCAGATACTGGCCTTGCCTGGCCTCCTCTCCTCCTGCCCACCACACGTGCAGCCCAGCCCTTGCTGGACCACCTGGGGCCATCACTGCGCCTCCTTGGTGTGGTGTGTGAGGCCAGCTCTACACTCCAGGCTAAGAACTTACACTCAGCTGCTGTTGTCCTGTCCTCTGGCCCACTGGCTCGTAATGTGCTTTCTCAGCCGTCTTGGGAAGATGAAAGTCACAGGGGAACTTCTTTGTCCCGTATAGGCCACAAATAGCCAAATAAATAGCAAAAAGGAAATGAACGGCAATCCCAGGCTCCTCTCAGTGGAAACCAACCCACCACCATTCTGTCTCTGGTCAAGCTGCTCCCTTGGTTTGTAGGGTTTCCGGAAAGAGAAGGGAGCTGACTTTTCCTGTGTCTCCTGAACTATTGGACATCCCTATCCTGATGTCTGCTGACACTAGAAGAGAGCTGGAGAGCAAAGGTGCTCTTCTGACACCTCAGTCTCTGTCCTCGTCTGTCACCCTGCTGTTACTTTACAGACTAAGGTCAGCTATGGTCTATGCAGAATGAAGCCAAAATCTAGCTTTGCCCTTCCCTAGGTAAAGACAACCTTCTAGAAACTGACCAACTCTCTCTCTCTCTCTCTCTCTCTCTCTCTCTCTCCTCTCTCCTTCTCCATCTTTTAAGGCTGACCTTCAAAAACTGAGTGGTGACTTCTCTACCCTACCTCCAGCCTCTCTGAACCCCACCCCTTCGGTGAGCAGGGATCAATGGTTGTCAGGAAATGAAAAAACACCTCAGCTGAATTTTTTTTAAAGCAATTTCCTATTAAGCAATTTGTATGACTCTTTGCTTAAGATCTATTTCTATATTTCTTTTGCTCAGCACTTTAGACTCTGTGACACATATATTTTGTGTCCTAATTTGGGGGAATGATTTTCCTGTAAGTGTCAGGGGCCGGTTAGTCCAATTCTTTGATTTTAGGAGAAGGAGCCTGCTATGGTCTGAATATGTGCCTCCAGATTCATGTGTCTCCAGCACACGGGAGCTGAGGAGCGACTAAATTGGGAGGGCACTGATATGGTATTAGACCAAGGCTATTGTCCCAGGAATGGGTTCTTATTGCCCAAGTGGGCTTCTAATAACAGAATGAGTCAGCCTCCCCCCTCCATGCTTGCATCTTGAAGTTGGACTTCCCAGCTTGCAGAACTGTGAAAAATAATGTCAATTGCTCCTAAATTACCCAGGCTGCGGGACAACATAAATTCAGACAGAACCGAGGGTCTCGGATGGCTCAATTCTCTGTTCAAAGCCACACAGCATCTGTGCCAGAGTCACTCTCTCCCTGACTTTTAGTACTGTTCTCTAGTCCATACAATGTGGGAACCTACTTCTTGTGTGGGATTTTCATTTGCCCATGTCTCCTAACCCAAAATGATGTACTTTCATAGAAAACTCGTCACCTCCCTGAGCAGGTTAGTGTACAGAGATGTGCTCTTCTCCCTCCTCTTTATCTTCATCTGGACAGACAGATAAGCTGATTTTTTTTCTTCTGTATATTAGGGAAAGGTCTACAGTGTGTTCAGGATCTCACTACTAGGTTGGACTCATAGTGACCCACCTGGTTACAGCCTCCCAAGAGCTAGGATATCACTCAGTCTCAATTGCTGGCTCAGCACACCCTAGGGGCGGGGCTGGCATGGCAGGCCCAGGGATTGAACCCTCGACCCTTGGGTCTGCTTGCAGGTGTTTTAATCCACTGAGCTATTTGGGCCAGCCCTACAAAAGCTGATTTTAAGAATGAAAACAGCTTCATTTTTATGATTACACAAAGTAATTAAAGAAATATTTACATTGCTTTCCTAATGTTTAACACAGTGCTAGGAAGCACTGAATTCTTGCTGAATGAATATTGATGAAGGAAATTTAAAAAAATCCTATGTAATTGTTGTGAGTTCGAGACCAGCCTGAGCTACAAAGTGAGCTTAAGGCCAGCCTGAACTGCATAGTGAGACCCTGTCTCAAAAAGACAAAAAAAATAAAAAAATAAAAAAAAAATAAATAAATAAATAAATAAATCCTATGTAGAGATACATATAATCTGTACTTTAGTATATGCCCTTTCCCTATGTACACATAATTTGTTAAGGAATACACTTATATGCTTGTTATTCTTTTCTGGGTTTCCTTAACAAATGCACCAAAATATCCAAGTAAGTTGTGGCTGTTTCAAAGACACTACTGTCTGTTTGTCTGTCTGTCTCTGTCTCTCTCTCTATTCCATATTTGGTACAGGGTCTCACTACGCAGCTTTGGACTCACAGTGATCCTCCTGTTTCAGCCTCCCCAATGCTGGGATTACAGGTGTGTGCCACCACCCCCAGTTTCAGTGCCGGCTCAGTGTGCTCGGGAGCAGGGCCAGTGAGGCCTGTGGTGCCGGGATTGAACCCCGGACCCTGCTTTTGCCTAAGCATGCGCTAGTTCACTGATCTATCTAACCAGACCTCAGACTATATTATTTCGAGGAGTTATTGTTGAACATACACTTAATGACTTGCCTTATAAGATTGCTGATAATAATTTTCTCAGTATGAAAACATATTCATCCTTTGATGGGTTTTATTTTTGTAGCAGGACTATTGTTTAGACAGTAATAGAAAACGTGGGTGTTGTTTTGGGTCAAATATTAGATGTGAATATAAAGCAATGTAAACATCTTTTCCTAAATGGCCCATGAGCTGGTTTTGAAGAGTAGCTCCCTCAGAGTCCCCAGATATTTCCTGCAGGGGCATCATGGGGAGGACGCGAGCCTCCAAAGGATGCCTGCAGGAGAGACTGTCTGCACCTGCATGCGAAGCTTCCGCTAGGTGTGGTTTCATGACAGTCCTTTCAGCTGATGGTAATATTTTGTGTAATATTGGGCTGTTACAGGAAAGCATTTACAAGTGTAAGGAGTTTTCTTTAGTAATCAGATTGCTTTGTTTCCAGGTGGCAATTTTAGGTCTTACACTGGGTCTGGGTTTAAGGCTTTTCTCTCCTGTGGTTTTACCTTTATTCCTCCTTGCTTTATTTCTCCTCTTATTGCTCTCTCTTGATCTGGTCCCTGATCACAACACACCAGAGAAGGGAGGCTCTCCTGGACTCCAGACTTTGTCTCCTCCTCTTCCTTCCCACCCCCACTGTCCCCTCCCCCTCCTCCTTCTCTCAGGCTGGCCTTGAATTAATCATCCTTCTGCCTCACCTCCCAGTTGGGGAATTCTTCATACTCATATGGCCAAAGCAACAAGGACGATTGCCTTTATTTAAGAATGAAAGAAAAATCAGAATGGTTCAGTCCTCAGTGCCTATATCTCTAACTTCTGACCCTAAATGCATCCTGGCTTTAGGAGAAAGAGCAGAGGAAGGGGCTGGGACCATAGCATAGAAGAGTGGTGTGGCCTGGATACAAGAGATACAACAGCAAGCCCAATGCTAAGTGGCAAAGCCCTGCCCTGCCATACTGAAAAGTGGCATGAGGGTCAGCGAGATAGCTCAGTGGTCTAAAGCGCCTGCATAAGCAAGCACAGGGACTGCGGTTCAGTTCCCGGCACCGCATGCTGTACCAGCTGTTTCACCTGAGCTGGCCCACAAACAAACAAACAAATAAATAAATAAATAAAATGAAAGGTGGTGCGGGGGACATGGGGACTGGGGCAGCTAGAAAACCTGGGCTCTGTGCAGAAGGCTGACATTTGCTTGGGAGCACAGGCTCATTATTATTGGAATTCCCAATTGTTTATTGTGACAAACAAGAGACCTACGGGGGTCTATATTACCTGTCTTGATTTTTAAATGTCTTAATGCAAGCATAAGAAAGGCCAAGCAGCTTGATGATTCTGAGCCAGTTCTCTGGTACCAGACTGCCTGGTTCAAATTCTGCCTTTTTTTTTTCTTTTTTCCTGGTAGTAGGGACTCACTCTAGGACCTTCTCACTGAACTACATCCTCAGCCCTTTTAAACATTTTTTAAAATTTTGAAACAAAGTCTTGCTAAGCAGCTAAGTGGCCTAGGATGAGATTCAGCGTTCAGTCCTCCTGTCTCAGCCTCCCGGTGTGCAGAATTGCAGGCCTAGGTGACCACACCCAGCTTGTTCCAGCCACTTATTAACTAGCTCTGTCATGTTAGGCTAGTTGCTCAATGGTAGGGTTCCTAGCTGTGTGTCATTCAAAAGCCTCTTGAGGTTATAGGCAGGGCTTCTAGAAGATGACTGGTTATGGGAGTGCCACACCTAACTTTCTGGGTGGAAGTGGAGCCTGGTCGGAGGGAGGTCACAGGGTGGCAGCTGACTGGAAGGACACGTCTCTCTCCCTAGCTCCTCTCTTCTCCCCCCTCCTTCCTTCCCACCATGCCCTGAGCAGCTCTCCCCTCCACTCGGGCCCTTTCACCATGACTTCCTGTCTTGCAATCTGCTAACTAGGACCTAAAACCATGAGCCAGAATAAAGCTTTTCTCCCTTATGTTGTAGGCATCAGGTATACTGCATCCCAGGAATAAGAAAATGACTAAGACACTTACTCAACCTCTCTGTAAAATAGTTTCCTTCTCTATAAAACAGGGACAGCCATAATAGTACCTGCCTCACGATTTAGCATGAGGCTGAAGTGAGGCTAATATGCATCAGGTTTATTATATGTCTGACCTACTGTGATTTAAAATGGGAAGTCACTGGGCTACATGAAGCACAAGAGCAGCACCTTGGTCCAGAATCGGGAAAGAAAGCTGTCAGGAGTGTAAGAACGTTTGTGTAAAACACACCTTAGCACATCAGCTTGCTCCCAAGCCTGCTGGGCTCTGTAGTGGCCTGTGAAGCAGGCTGATGATCAGTAACTCTCTAGGACAGTCGCAGACACAGATGTCCCCTCGTGACTCCACAGGCCACAGGGAGGAGGCTCTCCCACTTCACCCAGGAAGGGCTGCATCCTTATGGCTGTCTGGTGGCTAATATATCAGAATCCTTCACATTGGTTCTTAAATAGATGCACCCTGATTCGGCCACCCCAGTCACCTGCGTGTACTCCCTGGCCTTGCATCTGTGTGTTCTGGTTGGGCCCACATGTTGCAGTTGTTAAATGTTTTATTTACTCTTCCTGTGCTTAGGGGCAACGAAGTCAAATCACTTGCAGATCCAACCATGACAAGGTTTGTTTTGTTTTCCTCAGCCATGTGAACCTCTCTAAGCCTTAGTTTCCTTAACTGTAAAATGGGGACATAGTTAAGGACTACCTCTTGAGCTGCATGGTGAGAGAGTTCATGAAAAATACCTAGCACACTGCCTGAAACTCTTTCTACCTGGCCCCATGAGTAATACCATGTGCTGTAGGGCACATGCCTGCAATATCTCTCCTCTTCAAGAAGACTTAGTCGGGTCCAGATGGGCTCAGTATTCAAGACCTATTGACTAGCTGGACATGGCAGTGCATGCCTGTAATCCCAGCACTGGGGAAGCTGAGGCAAGAGGATCATTTTATGACCAAGGTTGCCTGGACTAAAAGTGAGCTCAAGGCCAGCCTGACCTGCATAGAAAGACTGTCTCAAAAAGACCTGTGGACTTCGAAGGTTTAAAACCATAATGTATTTATTAAAACAAATATAAACAATATTAAATTATATTTCAGCTTGTATGCAACATCTTTTTTTTAAAGTATTTTGTACAGGGTCTCAATATATAGCTTGGACTCAGTGATCCTCCTGTTTTCAGCCTCCCCAGCATTGGTATCACAGGGGTGCACCACCACAACTAGACTCTGTGACCAGCTTAGTGTACCCAAGGGCAGGATGGGCAGGGTTAGTGTGGCCTGTGGAGCTGGGGATTAAACCCTGGTCCCTGCGCTTTCCTAAGAGGAGTTTAGTCCACTGACCTAGTTCACTGGCCCTTATGCAACATCTTCAAATAGGATTATTTAAGAAGAAATGTTTGAAGTCTGTCAAGTACAATTTGACATCTTTCTGTTCCCCATCCAGGAAGGCGGTGACCTCTCTAAAGGCAGACTCCATTCTGCCTTGGCCACTGCTATGTCTCTGGTGCCTGGTACATGCTTATTGAAAGCCACAGTATAAATATATGGATGTCACTGAGTGCAGGAAAACAGTGGCAGGGAGACAGCAGCCCAGAGACTGAGGCTGGAAGCTACCATGGATCTGGGAGTTGTTCTCTGGAAAGGCACAGTGGGGAGAAAAGATGGAGAGTTCAGTTCTGAGGTGTTGGTGGCAGTGAAGGAATCAGAGGTCTTAATGTCAGATGGGCATGGAGATGGGAGCTTAAAACAGGCTGGGGTGCTGGGGATGCTTTGAGGACCTCCTCCCTGTCCCCAGCAACTGGCAGTTCTCGGGGTGTATTGGGTCTGGCTCCATGTGCTGAGCAGCTGTCAGGAAGCAGAGCCCAGAGTACTAGGGCAGCGCCCCATCACAGTCCTCTCCCTCCACCTTTGCCAGACTGCCAGCTTCCTAGGAAGGCATACTTGCCATCTCTCTCATGGGAATTAGGAATCTCTGGGACCTCTGAAGGGCTTCAGGCCCAGGTCAGCCTGGTGCTCCAAGCCACATCGCTCTGGGAACAGCTTGGAATTCAGAGGAACTGGCTGCTCAGCTGCTGGAGCTAGGGCCTGTGTGTTTCCTGTCACAGTACCCAAGGCTATCCTGAGCCAGCCCTGTGGCTCTCAGGTGTTAAAATGCACCAAGCAACTTGAAGGCTAACATGTGACTCGGGACCTCTAGCAGAGAAGAGGAGATCACCAACACCTTTGATTCCTGAGCGCCCATGCCTCATGCTAAATGCTCAATTGTCCCTGCTGTGTAACCCAAAGCCTTGCACCTTGTGTAGATGAATGGGCACTTGAATGTCTGGGAAGGTGAAAGCCACGCCCTCTGAGGCGCGGGTGTTGCATGAACGAGCTCTTCGCCTTTGGTTTCCTGAAATGCAGGTCTCCCTTGTTACAGCTAAGCTCTCTCTGAGTCTGTCTTAAATTGTACTTTCAACTGGTTTCAGAACTCAAGGTCACCGTCTTAGCTGAACCTGTGCTTTTATATGACATGCCTCCATCACCCGTCTGCGGCGGTCAGCACAAAAGCTTTCTGTTGTAACACATCCGGAGAACAAGCTAGTTTTGCTTTACATACTGAAGTGAAGAATGGGCCCCTGGTTGAACATAATGGAAGTCATTTGTTCTGGAAAAAGCAATTCAGAAAAAGATATCCCCTCAAAAGCTAGCGCAGTCCCCTCACAACTCTATTTGACAGACTATGAAAGCTACTTAGACTTAAGAGCAGCTTTGGTGGGGAGAGGTGTGTTAGTTCCCCATCGCGGCAGCATCCAGGAAGCCCACATAATGGCTGGGACTGTTGACTCCTGAAACGCGTGACTGGCCCCATCTGAGGAGCAGCAGGCTCCTTTCGGTGCCTGGAATCCCTCATTGGAGCCAGTCTGAAAGTGATTTCTGCAGTTGTTAGCTGCAATTCTGAGGCTATCTGTTAGTGGCACAGCGGAGAGAAACCCTTCACATTCTGGCCATTGCCTGTGAGAAAGCCTTGTGCTTTTATTCTCACAGCAGGAAAGCCGAGCATTTTTTATGTTTTATTTATTTATTTTGCCATTTTTTGGTCTCCATCATTGTTGTTCCCTAAATGGTGTCATTCTGTCTTAGCACACAGAGGAGGCCAAAGGGGAACAATCACCCCAAACTATGCTATTTTCTCATCATGACCTGTCGTTTTTTAGGTGTGGTGATGGGTGTCATCTCCCCTGTTGCAGGTGTGGGTTCCCTAACCCTGAAGGCAGCTGCGATGCAGAGGTCAACCCTAGCCCTCGTGGTACCTAGAGGAGTAGGGTGTGGGGTACAGCTCCGCTCCCATCCCCGGAGGAGTGAGACTCGCAGGGCACATCTTGGGCCTACGCGGGAGGGTCCAGTGGAAACCTTGCTTCAGGGAGGGAATGGGCTTTGTGCCAGCTCTTCTGAAAGAGGCCCACCCTGTTCCACATGGGACTTCAGGGAAGTTCGTACCCTCCCCAGAAGTGACCAGTGGAAAAGCCAGAGCAGGCCCTGGCTAGGCCAGGATGCAGTCTCTGGAAACAGGTTGTTTTTGTCTCCACTGCCATAGAAAACACATCCTCTTGACTTATTAAGGAGGGAAACAGCATCATCACACCCGCTGGAGGTTACCAAGGTGAACAGAATCCGAGATTAAAATCTGCTAGCCCCGGGATGCATGGAAGCATGGAAGGCCCAAAGAGGAAATCTAGTTTGCTATTGGTAAATTTTTTTTGGACGCTGTTTACGTTTGAACTTTTCTCTGTTTTCCTGTCGAAGCTTCCGTCCCCTCTTCCTGAGTCCCACAAAGGCCTGGACAATGCAGTCCCAGCGCTGCCATCCGACATGGCTGGGCCCCACCTTCCTCCTTCCTGCGGGGATATCCTCTCCTATAGAAGAGGTAAGAATGCAGGGTTCATGTGAAAATGTTATTATGCTCCTTATCTCAGTCATTTTGGGTTTTGCCGTGTGGCGACAGTGAGTCCGCCCGGCCACATGCACAATAGCGGTGGCCCGGGTTCCTAGTTTTGGCTCATGCTGTTTTCTCAGCTGAAGAGGGCAAATGGCTGTTTAAATGCTGCCTGTTTTGCAGGGTCTTATCAGGGGTTCATGTCTAAGGCCAGAAAAAGAAGGGAGGGCTCCACTTTTTTTTCTCTTTCCTCATTGTTTGCAACTGAATTGACAGGAAATGGGAGTCCTCCACCTGTCCCTCTTGGGAGCAAAGTGGATTTGATTCCATTTTTCAGATGTATCCGTTACTACCAGAAGCTGGGAACATTTCCGCTCACCCCAAAACGAATGTGTCCTGCATATGCACAGAGGACAGCTTTCAGAACTGGAAGTGAGTCAACCTTAAACAGGGATGCGGGCTGTCGGTGCGCTGCATGCCGTCCACAGAACGTGGGCTGGCCGGATCTTCACACATGTCCCTTGCTGGTGCCTCTCAGGACTGTGGATCTGGACCACCTCCAATAAGTTTGTGTGTGTGTGTGTGTGTGTGTGTGCGCGCGTACGTGCACACATGTGTGTTACCATCAGTAGCATTTTCAGCCACTTGGAATCATGGGTTTTGTATAAATCAGAATAGTCTTCATTCACAGCTGCCTGAGAACTGAAGTTTGAGGTGGGTGTAAGAACTAGAAAGAAATCTGGTGCATTTCACAACAGTGCTGGTCCCCTCCCCCCCCTGTATCTTCCACTTAACCCACTTCAGCCAATTCAGTGGACAAGACCCAGGGTCTTTG
Organism: Ctenomys sociabilis; assembly: GCA_004027165.1. NCBI lineage: Eukaryota > Metazoa > Chordata > Mammalia > Rodentia > Ctenomyidae > Ctenomys > Ctenomys sociabilis. The sequence continues at coordinate 52,725 of PVKA01009259.1, read as the reverse complement.
AGGATGCTTCGTTACATACAAAAGCAGTTCCAGATGATTATACTTTGAGGGAATCCATTGTTTTCCTGCCCACAGATAAAGTCTAAGCATTAGAATTATGTAAACCACAGTGTTCCATAAATAGAAAGACCTTCCTGCACGAAGTTCAAACTTCATCTTTGAACTTAGAACTTGGGAAATTACGAGATGGGATCAGAGCACAATCCATTTCTCCCTATCCTCAAGGCACAACAAGCAGAAGAAGCAACTTGGTGCCATGCTGGAGGAATCCTGGTTTTCCCAGTCTGTGTCAGCCTGAAGTTAGAGCCTTGCCTGGGTCCAGAGAAGTGGTGTCCCCCTCACCTTGGGTTGGCACCTCAGCTGCTCACACCCTCTGCTCATCCTGGTGGCTATTCATGCCCCTCTGCTGGGAGGGAATATCTGCAGGCTGGGAGAAATTCTCCAGCCTCTCTCTTCCCTGTGGGACCCCAAGGCCCACAGTTGCCACTGCTCCAGATCTCTCTGCAGCTCTACCCTCTAAGTTGTTTTTGATAAGAGGCACCCTCACCTGTGCAGTCACCCTGGGACACTACAGAAGCCCACTGGGACTGCCAAGAGCCACCTAGACAGTATCTCCACCCCAGAAGGACAAACAGCTCTGCAGCAGCCCTGCTCGGAAGTTAGATGGGTGAGAGGAAAATCCTTACCATCCTTCCATTGTATCAGACAGTGATTGCCTCTGACCCCAAGATATTTTCTCTCCTTGGTGCCTCCCTATGTCCCTACTCCATTGCAGTTGTTAGGTCAACTGGCTCTGAGGAAGGGTGTTACAACAGAAAACAGCTGAACCATGACTTTTCCTAACTGAAATTTTAAATTTAAATCCAATCAGAAAGGGGAAAAGACTAAATGTTAGTCAGGAATGTCATTAAGTGAGAACAGAATTCCTTACCAGCTTCATCCTTTGAGCTTTAGGAATCAGAGCTGAGGGGGAAAAAAACTGATGGCAGATAAGATTTGCAAGGATTCCAGTGAGGATTCAGTGTTCAAAGACCATTCACGATGCATTCATGAGAGTGTTCATCGCTCATGCCCAAAGGCCATGCTAGGTTTTATCCTTGGAATTCTGGTGAGGACTTCCTGGGACAGCCGTTGGCACTTTTCTCACTGACTATTAAGCAAGAATGGCAGCTATCAGTTCTCCTGCCTGGGCCATGTCACAATTGGACTTAACCTCATATGGCATCAACTCAAGGTGTGATATTTCATGGTGCTTATAAATCAAGAAGAAGGGTAGTGTGGCCAGGAACTTGGCAAGGCAATGCCATGAAAGGAAAAGTGCTTTGTGTCCCCAGTTGAAGACCAAATGGAACCAGTTTAAGAGTTCTCCCCAGACAACAATGGTGAAGCCCCACCAACCCCAAGCCCTCTTGATCATGTGATTCTTTCACTTTCTTCAGGGGCCACATTGTTCTTCCCTGTGGAAGAACTTTGGACTACTTCTCATAGACTTGTGCTGGTGGTCCACTTAGAAGGTTCTACCTCCTGCTGCATTCCTAGCCTCTGCCCTGACCTTGACCTTGACCCTCATCCTGGATACTAAACTGCTTTTCTAGATTCTTAGGCCCTCACCACTGAACCTTGTTCTCCCCAGCTCCTGGGTCCAGGCTTATAACAGCCACCACCTCTCCTTCTTTCCTGGGGAGCCACTCCCAAGGTTGCAGCCCCTTTCCCCCTCTGGTTCACAGGAGATCCGTGGCTAGAGAGCACCAGCTCTCCAGAACTCACAAACTTCCCTCCCTTTGGCCTAAGGTAAAGTGGGTTATGCACAAAACAGAATTGGTACTACAATATAAGTACCAGGAGCAGGAAGTTCTGTTGGGCGTAAGTCAAGATACTGTATTACAGGTTAAGTATCCCTTACCCAAAATGCTCAGGACCAGAAATATTTCAGGTTTTGGATCTTTTTTCCCCTTTACTTTGGAATATTTGCATAAACATAATGAGTTACCTTATGAAAGAGACTCAAACACACACACAAAAAAATCATTTATGTGTCACTTATGTAGTTTGTGTTTAAAATGCCCTCCAAGGGCCAGCCAAATAGTTCAGTGGATTAAAGCATTTGCAAACAGGTGAAGGAGCTGGGGGTTCGATCCCCAAGCCTACTGTGCTGGCCCTGCCCCCAGGATGCACTGAGATAGCATTGAGATTGGGTGTGGTGGCGCATGCCTGTAATTCCAGCTCTTGGGAGGCTGTAAATAGGCAGATCACTATGAGTCCGATCTAGTAGGGAGACCCTAAACACCCTGTAGACTCTTCTCTAAAAAAATATAAATAAAAAAATACCCTCCAAAAGGAGGCCACTGGCTGTATTGTCTGGATGTGTTCTTCCCAGTTCTCCCTTCCTCACTCCCTTCATTTTCCTTCCCCACTCTGCCTCTCTTTCTCTCTCTCTCTCTCTCTCTCACTCTCTCTCTCTGTCTCTCTGTCTCTCTGTTTATGTCTCTGTCTCTCTGTCCCCCTCCCCCTATCTCTATCTCTCTCTCCTCTCCTCTCCTCTTCCCCACCTCTCTAGCTTTCTCTCTCCTCTCTTCTCCTCTCCTCTTCTTTCTTCCTCTCTCATTCTTTCTCTCTCATTCTCTCTCTTGTTCTCTCATTCTCTCCTTCCTGGCCTGAATAGCTTTCCTCCACCCAAGCCCTTCCACCATGTCATTTCTGCCTTGAAGCTGACCTTGAACTAAAACTATGGGCCAAATTATTCCTTTCTGCCTTTAAATTGTGAATGTTAGATGTTACATCCCAGCAGTAGGAAGTGACTAATACTATATACCTATACAGATATCCTAAAGGAAATTTGATACAACAGTTTCAGTGACTTTGAATATGAACCAACCATGGGTCCACTGAACAATCAGAGAGCAAAGGTATTACTACACCCATGTGGTTCTTGGCCATTACCATCATTTCCACTGCTACTGATAAGCAGTCCTTTCCTTCTATTTACTATTGAGTTTCAATGCGACCCATCATATGGGATCAGGTATAGAATTTTCGAACATGCTGTCCCATTGGCATCCCTAAAATTTAGAATTTGGAGCATTTTGGATTATAGATTTAGGGGGTAGAGCTGTGTACTCTGAAACAGAATCAGGGTGGGCCAGCATGGGCTGAGATCCTTCTCATCTACAAGGAGCCTTTCTTGCTGTCTTTCCTCTCATGTAACAGATAGACCATCCTGGAAACAAGCCAACTCTCCTGCTCCCTAAAGGAAGGGGAGTGGATAGAGACTCCAGCCTCTAGGAAAAGGCTTGTCCTACAGGCTAAGGGGAGGATCCAGTCTCCCAGTGGGTTATAGTCTAGGGCTGAGATCCAGCCTAGAGGCAGGATCCAGGCTAGGGGTAGGAACCAGTTTCTTCCCCCAGATAACAATGGCTCGGCTCCATTTATCCCAAGCCTTCTTGATCATCGGATCCTCTGGCTTTCTACAGGGGCCCATATTGCTCTTCTGTGTAGGGATAGGACCCAGCTCAGGGGAAGAATCCGGTCTAGAGATAGGCTCCACTCTAGGTGTACACTCCACAGGAATGTAAGCTGAGGCCTTTAACCAGGGGAGAAAGCCTACAATAGAAGCCATATTGCTCTCTGGTGCTTTCTCTGATTCTTTCTGCACTGAAAAGATAAAAAATGGGTAATGTCCAGTGGAAGTATCACTTCCGGCTTATGTGGCACACTGATGATTTTCATCTTTGCACTTTTCCCTTGCCCTTCTCAGGTTCACAGGGCCTTGTGAGGCTTGATGGTGTTAATAGAATGATCTGCAGATCTCAGATAAAAGTTGTTAAAAAAGTGCAAGAGGCTGAGGAGATGGCTCAGTGGAATAAGGACTTTCCTGCAAGCATGAGAACCTGAGTTCAATCCCCAGCTCCACCAAAAAAAAAAAAAAAAAAATTAAATTAAATTAAATTTAAAAAAAAAGTGCAAGAACAATCATCATTGTGAAGCCTTATCAAATGAGCAATTTGTTCAGCCTGAAGTGAGTGCGCATTACCCTTACAGGCCCAGGAATGCAAATGCACGTGTGCTTCAGAGGTTGCCTGTACCTGGGGGAGAGAAACACAGCACAGAGGCAGAGTTCTTCAAGGTGAAATTGCAAACACATTCAGAGTTTTTTAAAAAATGGAAAAACAAACATCAAGGGAGTCTAAAAGACAGCGAAGGCAGATTAGTTAGCAGAAACAGGGCAGGCCCTTGAGCAGATGACAGCATAACTGATTTTCACATCAAGTTTTCAGGACAAGCCTACTAAAGAAACTGCTTTAGCCGGGCGTGGTGGCACATGCTTGTAATCCCAGCACTCGGGAGGCTGAGGCAGGAGGATTGTTGTGAGTTCGAGACCAGCCTGAACTGCATAGTGAGACCCTGTCTCAAAAAGACAAAAAAAAAAAAAAAAAGAAGAA
>PVKA01009259.1:0-48186 GCA_004027165.1 Ctenomys sociabilis | reverse complement strand
TTAATGGGGCATGGGTCAGGGCTAAAAAATTTTCATTAGAATACAGAGGCTTCTGAAATAGTAAGTTAGGGTGACCAAGGGTTGTGTTTGGGGGCAGAAGAATGTTCTAGAAAATTTCTTCTACCACTTGCCCTAGCAATCACATCCATCTTTGGAATCTTACTGCCTGGCTTCTAATCCTGAGTAAACTCAAAGCAAGCTATTTAGCCTGTGTGTGGCTGTTTCTTCATTTGTCTGATGTAAATAGTGAACATGCGTACTGGTGGGGTTAGTATAAGGACAAGTGAGCTCATACGTAGAAAGCAATTACTAAAGGGTTCTCTATCATTCCTCATGACCCTGGTTGTTGTTGTGTTCCACATTCAGAAACTTCTTGAACTTGGAACCTATGAAAGCCTAAAACTGCACATAAGCAGCGGAGAAAATCTAGGAGAGTTAGGAAAATTAAAAAAAAAAAAAAAAAAAAAAAAAAAAGGGGAGGAAAGAGAAGCTGATATGACAGTATTTTTAGACAAACTTTCATCCATTCCAAAAGTTTTATCATGTTCTTCTACTCATTCCACCCAATCTGGAGCCATCCTTAAAATCAGATTTGATCCCTTGAATCTGGCTGTTTCTGAATCCACTCAACCCCTGTCTTTAGCCCAGCATTTTCAGTTGACATTGGCTGTGGCCCTTCTCTATTTGTTGCCTTGAGATTTTCTGAGAAGCAAGATTTTAGATTGGAAAAGAGATGGGCAGAACTGCTTGCCAATTAATTTAATCCCTTTTCCTGTTAGCCACAGTAACATTACTCTCCTGATTCTCTTTGGTGGTGGTGGCGGTTGGTGGTGGTGATGGTGGCAGTGGCGATGGTGGTGGCACTACTGGTGGTGGTGGTAGTGATGGTGGTGGTGGTGGTGGCAGTGGCGGCAGTGGTATTATTAGACAGGACCAAGTGATTAGTTCTGAGGAATGAGCCACATGCAGTGACACACATGTAGTCATAGTTACGTGACTCATTCTGTGGCCTGGTATAAGATCCCAGGAAGTTAGCATTGCTCCTCAGTCTCAAATTTTACTTTTAGACCCATAACTTCAGTAATGATTTTCTCAAGTTAGTCCGGGCTCTTGCTATGGTTTTTGATTTAGAGCTGTCCCCCCAGATACTCATGCACATCATGATGGGGCTTTTGGAAGGTGGTTGCATCATGGAGGAGTTATACTCATCCATGGATTCTTCCACTAATACATTGGACAGCTGAGTGTGCCGAGAGGAGGTGGGGCCATGCTGGAGGTGGAGGGATGGAAGGGCGTGTCTCCCTGCCTGGCTCCTCCCCCTCCTTCTGCTTCCTGACCTCCATGATGTGAGCAGCTGTCCTCCACCAGTCCCTTCCCCCATTCCCCTTTCTGCCTCGGAGCCAGCCAAATATGGGTTGAGATTTCGAAAATGAAGCACAAACTAAACTTTCCTCCTCCAATTTGTGGGTGCTGAATATTGTATCTCAGTGAAGCAGAAAGTGGCTGAGATGGCTTTCTACGGAACCACTTAATCAGCTTCTGGGTGACTGCCTCTCATGGTGCTCCACCTGCTTGCCTAACACAGCAGGTGTTCCCCCCATTCTTTGCCTAGTTAACTCCCATGCCTTCATGGCTACTATTTTTCCACAGAGCAACGAAGAAGTAATTGTGAAACTTTACAACTTGATTTTGTGAGTTCAAGCCCAGCCTGGACTACATAACTAGCTAGAACCTGCTCTCAAAAAATAAAAACAAAACAAGTTGATATTGAGTCATTAATTATCAAAGACTGGGAAACAAGACACAAAATGACCATATGGGGACCGATGGGGACAACCTGGGAAGGCCCAAAAGATTGTGAGAAGGTCTCTGTACCTCAGGATGAATAGTGTCAGAGCTTGGTCTCAGGGATACATGCAGGTCTGGATCCACAGCTACACCTAATAATAATAATTTTTTTAATGCCTGCCCATCTGAGATGTCCCTGCACCACGTGCACAATGGTAAGAAGCTGGAGAAACCACTGTGATGCTGAGTCAGTTAGTTACCATAGACCTATAAACTGAAGCACTGGGAAGGCATTCTGTGTTGACACAGACAGGGAAGTATAAAGTGTGGAACAAGTGGCTTGCAGAGTGCAGTGTGTGTGGTATGGTTGTTTGAGTTACTTAATGTATTTACATTCATAAAACCTTTAGAAATACAGTCAGTAAAGTAAGAGTAGTGGTTATGGTCTGAGGGGATGGGATTGCTAGGGTGGGTGAGGGAACTCTCCCACTTATTATGCATGTTGAGTTCATGGAAGAAGCGTTCATTACTCAGAGTTATTCTTCACTGAGCCCTTACTAAGTGTTAAGGATACCATGAAGTTCGTACTATCATTTTCACAGTACAATGTTGTGAAGAAAGATTTTTATTACCCCTATTCAGTGAGGAGGACAGAGAGGTTATTTGCCACAAATTATAAAGCTAGTAAATGTCAGAGCTAGGATTGACTTGGGTAGGTTAGCTACAGGGTGTGTGCTCTTAATCAGTACTGTAATCAAGCCAAATACATATTAGTGGTAGTACTGAAGGCTGAAGCCAGGATCTCACATGGAGATATCTTCTCAGCCCCTTTTGACAATTTCTTTGCGACAAGACCTTACTAAATTGCCTAGCCTGGCCTTGAATTTATAATCCTGTTTGTTAGCCTCAGAAGTAGCTGGAACTGTAGACATGAACCACCTCACTCATCTAATAATAGTAACTTTTTAATGTCTGCCTTTCCTTCAGGACATAGTTCACCTCTTGCTTTTGTGATGCAATTTCTGGCCATACCATTCATTCAACAGATGTTTCTAAAGTACCTGCTATGGGTGCGAGGCCCCTTTGGGACAGTGCAAAATGTGCACAACAAATGTCCAAGTCTTGACATCCAAGAATAGGGAAGGATACTGTGACCTCCAGCACCACAGTGGACTGTGCCAAAAGACAGCGACAGATTCTGATAAAGGTTAAAAAGAAAAACAAGTCCTTGCAAATGTGGGAAGCAGAGTCAAACTGTGAAGGTGAGAAGGGTCTCCAGAGAAGCAAATCATTCTTCACAAGAGATTCCTTGAAAATGGGGAGAAGACCAGAGACTGACTGGTCTCTCCATACATGTAAAGTGCTGGAGAGCATGATGAATATTTTGAATATATGGACTAATTTAATCCTCCAAATAAACTTAAGACTTGGCATTTCCTTCACTTTACAAAGAGTCAAAATAACTGCTAGTTAGATAGCATGCTGGAGGTTTGAACCCATGTAGTCTGGCTCCAAACTCTGCCTCCTTAACCACTTATATATCTTACCTCTTGTTGGAACATGTGTCAGGTGCCACTAGACAGGGCAGATTGCATGCAAGTATAAAGTGAAGGTATTACAATAACCTTGGTCACCATCCCAAACTCTGACAGCGTTTTTTTTTTTCTTTTGCGGTACTGGAGATTGAACTTGGGATCTTGTGCTTGCCAGACAGGTGTGTATGCCACTGAGCTATCTCCCTGGTCCTTTAAAAGCATTTTGTCCAAGGGACTCATTTGATCCCTCAGTTGATTATTAGTTTTGCACAGGTGTATTTGTGCTCTCACCTCAAGTAGATGGGAACAACCAAAAGCAGGGGCATTACACACACACACACATACACACACACACACACACACACACACACGCACACACGCACACATGTACGCATGCACCAACCAAGTGAAAGGGTTTGAATTAATGGCTCCTACTATTGTGCCATTCACCAATTCTACTGGAATGGGATCTGCATGATATTTATACTAACAGTCTCCCACACATGGAGCCTTACCGTTTTATAGAACAGTTCCAATTCCCACTCTTAGAGCAAGTTTGGCAATAGAGAGAAGAGCTTTATGGAAGGGAAAATAGATTGGGTCCAGCAGTCTGTCCAAAGTTTCAGTGTTCCTGAGCTCCAACCTAAATCTCTGATCCCAAAGCTTGTGCTCTTTCTAAAGCTGGAGAAGACCATGGGCACTCTCCTAAAGCACTTTACTTCTGAGCTGCTCAGGGTCTTGGAAACTCTGTCCATCTTACCAGTGCAGAAGGAGGATAGGAGCAGGTAAAGCTAAGCATGCTCTCAAGGTGAGCAATGCCAAGCACGATTTATCAGCGTAGCAGAGCTAGAGTGGGTGGGAGCTGGAGTGCGGACCCCACAACACACCGTCCCCTTCTTACGCGCCATTGCGTCCCAGCTTCCTGCACCTTCCAGCTGAAGGTCACATGAGATTTTGTTGCCCTTGCGTTCATCCATGAATGCTTTGATGTAGACTTGGAGAATGATATCATCCGCTCTCTGACTCACTTCTAGTTCAAAGAAGTAATTACGAATGAACTCACCCCAGGTATGTCAAAGTCCTGGAAATCACTGGCAATTCCCTACTAACTGCAGCAGAAAAAGTTTTGGAGGTGACCACATGAAAACACTGTCTGTGGCCATGTCTAGCCAGTGCCACGCTTGTGTAGTCACTCAGTAACTGATCATTGGTGAGCAGGGGCTGGGCCAGGCCTAGCCACGGTGCCAGGGACAGAACGGCGAGCAAAACAGGCCAGATTCTTCTTCTCAGTCAAGAATGAGAACATAGAAAATAAATGAACAAACAGACAAGGAAGTGTATATGGTCCTGAATGTTGGAATCCAGGAAACAAAGCAGATAACATGACCAGAAGTGGCTGTGGAATGGCTTCAGACACAGCAGCCAAGGAGGCCTCAAGTCAAGGAGAGCTGCAGAAAAGTCACTGAGGCAAGGACACCCAGGGTCTTAGCTTCTGAGGGACTGAAATCAGGTGACATGATAGAATATAAGTAGGAGGGGGAGGGCTCGGACATTCTGGAAGGAAGAGGCAGCCAAATCACAGAAGGTCTTTGCATGCAGGAAAAGACGGGTCATGTTCAACTGCAATGGGAAGTCAGTAGGGACATTAGGGCAAAACGGCTTGACATGTGACTGGGTGTAGCTGCTGAGTGGAGAGTGGTGTGTAGAACAGCATGTCTGGGTCAGCCTGGGTGACCCAGACACAATGCCACAGAGCAGGTGGCGTAAATAGCAAACATTTTGTCTCACGTTCATGTGGCTGCAAAATCCAGGATCAGAGTGCTGGCTGACTCAGTTCTTGGTGAACACTCTCTCTGGGCTTGTAGTAGGCCATTATATTACTATGTGCTCTTCATAAGCTTCTTCAGTGTTGCATGAATGAAGGAGAGAGGGAGAGGGAGAGAGAGAATTGTGGTGTTTCTTCTTATTGTTGCAAAAACACTAACCAATCCCATGATGAGGACACCATCACCATGATCTCATCCGAACCTAATTACCTCACAAAGTGCTCTCCCAGTATTATTCCATTGGGATTAGGGATTTAAGCTATGAATTTTGAAGGGACCCCAGCATTTAGTTCATACCAAAGCAGGTGGAAGGAGGAAGAGGGAGCCCCTGTGCAGGGCAGGGGAGGGATCGTAGGGTCCACTGCAGCAAAGTGGAGGGATGTGTATGGATCCAGCTTGTCCTGTAGAGCTGGAGCCCACAGAATAAGCCTGAATAAGCATTTCCACATGTGTTTACTTTTGTTTCTTTCCTCTCTTCCTCCCTTTCTACCTCCCTGTTTTTCTTGTTGAGCTTTGACATACGGTATTTCTCAGGTAATTCGCATGCTTTTCTTTAAACAAACAAATTTTAATTATATCGAAAGCTGAGTATGTTCAGGTCAGCTCTGTGTCAAGACGAGAAAAATGCAGTGTGTGAAACACCCACCCTCTCATCATTTCTGATGCCTTTCCTATTTGTTTCAATTTAATTCAACAATGGGTTTTGATTGATAGTTGTGAGTGGGGTACTGGGGCTGATTCTGGAAGTTCACACACAAAAAAGACACAGCCCTAGCTCACAAGAACCTCACAATCCAATAATGGAGAAAGATGGATGAGGCAATGAAATATAACATAAGAAGATGAGTGAAGCTTAAGGAATACAGAAGGTAGAGGGAACCAAGAGAGCATGGGTGAGAGAAGAATTCAGAGAGAGAAGAGGGGAAGAAAGCCACCAGGGACAGGTACCTGGTGGGCAGGGTGTCAGAGAAAGATGGTCCCCCGTGGACAAGGGAGAGAAGGGTCTCTAAGCATAGAAAACAGTGCAGGCAAACACTAGGAGGAGGAAATATCATGGTTTATTGGAGGCACTACAGACTGCCAAGAAATGGGGATGGGGAAGAGGCTGTTAGTGTCCACAGGACCTGGACTGCAGAGGCCTTTGTTTATTATGATGAATGAGCTCATAGGTCCTGTGAGTGATGGGAAGCAAAGATGTGTTTAAAACAGAGACACCGTCAGATTTGTTGGGCTCCACATGTCTGCCAAGCACGCCTGTGAGACACACTCAGACACGCACATTACATGAGAGCCTTTGTGAAGGTGTGTTAATGAGTGACTTGAAAATGCACGGCTCCAAAGAGATTATAAGATTTGGAAAAGGCTGAAAGTGAGGAGAGGAAAAATTACAGCAGCTCAAGCAGGGGATTCTCGGCCCGAGTCCAGCCCCTGGGAAAAGCCCACCTCAGGGAAAGCAGCCGCTGTTATGTCTGCAGGCATCGGCAGCAGCACTGCCGCGCAGAACAGGCTGATTCATGCAGATGTAAAGATGAGCGGTGCCCATTTTCCAGGGGCTGCAATGCCAATTCCAGTTGTAGTAAGAAGGTGATGGGAGCCTGGAGGCCCGGTCATGCCAAGGTACACATTTCTAGTGGGCACACCATTAAGGCATCTAGTAAAAAATCCTAATTGTGCTAGGACTTTCATGGCACTTGGCAGCAGGGCGTGGCATGGAATGCGATTTTCCCAGGCTGCCTCTGTGGTGTCTGCAACTTGAGGGGTCTCAGAGGGCCTGGCAGGGGGTGGCATGAAAGTCTGCACCCATCGATGCATGAAACCAATGTTCATTTTAGTTTCACTTTGATATGTGTATTTGAGATGCTCATAAAACTTAGCCAAGGGAGCAGCGAGCTGAAGCTCAAGGAGGAGGGCATTGTCCTGTGATGTTTCCTCTCTACAGAGAGAACTGGCAATGGAAGCAAAAATCTGCCCAGGGCCTCTGAATGATGTTCCTGCTTTTTTTTTTTTTTTTTTTTTTTTTTTTTTTTTTTTTTTTTTTTTTTTTGGCATGTATGTAGAAATTAGGAAGGTATTGCCTTGGATTTTGTAGTGGGTAAAGAAGCAAAACTAGGCCCAAGCCACTGTGAGGAAATTAACAGGATGCTGTTGTTACGTTATTTGGTATAAAATGTCCCAACCTCTATTGCCAGCTGCTACAACAATTTTATAGATCTACAATAATCTTATAGGTAGGTGAATGTCCATTGAAAAGTAAGGCTAAATACATTTTAAAATTCTCTTTGTCAGTTGCATTGGCCATATCCAAAGTGCCTAGTGATTGGTACCTCACCAGACAGCATAGAAAACTGTCATGGAAGAAAGCTCTGAGAGAAGGTGCTAGCTACATGCCAGCTTCCTAGGGCTTTTTGTTTTAGGCTGTGGACTCTGGGCACCACTTCTCTTGTGGTTGCAGTGACAGAACCAGCTATATTATTAGTCATGGTGATGTCCTACATAGCTGAATTCTCACTCTGTCCAGCACAATGGTAGAGCTGTTCTGTGTCTGGCAGATTAATTCATTAAGAAATTTATGGGGCACAGGTCAGAAAGGATTTGGGATAGGTTCATGCAGGATTGAAGATGAGGGGAAATTAGGTCCCATCCTGTGAAAGCTAAAGGTTGAACTTTCCAAAGAGAGCAAGCTTTGGTTTTGGGCTTTCAAACTCAGTGCTGTGAGAAAGAAAGTTCTGGGCTTTAAGTCCCTCATTCGTGGTGCATGTTAGGCAGCCTGGGCAGAGGGCATGCTTGCTGTGATTTCCCAACACTCCCTTGGTCTTCCAAGGCCCCTGCCCTGAAGCAGCCCTGATACCATGTACACGTGTCACCATGCCATGGTCCTGTTCAGGGACACACTGTACAAGGATGATCAAAATATATCTCCAATGTTTACATTTTGAATATTTGTTACTGCCATGAATCCCCCTCAGAATACTCCTTGTTCTTTCTAACATACTTACAGCATCATACTTCCCACTTTCAGAAGCAGTTCTAGAAGTCCTATTTTGTAAGGGTCTTTAGGAGTTCTGACCAAAACTAGTGGTAAAAGTTGCTGTTGAATGTTATTCAATGGAAAAGTACTCTTAAAAAATGTCAGTGTGTCTTCATCCACCTTACTGTCTGGGTTGGCACCGTGTGACTCAGCTCTTCCCCAATGTCAAAATGACCACAAAAGGTCAATGGTTTGAATTGACTCAGGAGACTGAGGCAGCATGCTAACAACACACCAGAAAGAGGACATCTAGAACGGCTTCAGAAAGGGCAAGAGCAATGGGGTACATGTGTTCAGAGTGAGGAGGTGCATTCTGAGGGGCACCAATGGCAATGTGTCTTTAAGGGTTATAAATACTTTTTAACACAAAGATTTACTGTCATTGTCCATCATACCTCATCTATCTGGCTGGGTTTGACTGGTGGGAGAAGAGACCCTGTCAGGTTTAGAAGGTAAGACATTTGGAATGAGACATCTAAGAGGTATGAGTATGAGAAAAAAATCATCCACTGGAGAGAGGTGAGAAGGACATGGCTTCACTTGCCAGAGAGAGAGAGACAGAGACAGAGACAGAGACAGAGAGAGAGTATGTGTGTTCTACAAAACATATGTAGAACTGTGTGTACCAAGCTACCCTAGACCTTGGCTGAGATTAATGAAATCTCCATTTCCACTCAAAACTTCCCATAAGCTTTCATTGATATGTCATAGTTTGGATGTGACTAGGAAATTAAGGATTTGCAAGGAAAGAAATAGAGGACATATATTTTATAATAGCCACCAAAGAGTCATATACAAAGAGAGTGCAGGAAATCTTTCCACACACTAAAGACCCAAAGAGTGCCCCTGAGGGCCTGGATCTCACAACAGTGTCCTGTATGAGTCCAACTGAAGGCCTAGAGTCCACGACAATGTCTCATGCAGGCCTGTTTCACAGATCAGTTCTGGGTAGGCCCAAAGGTTAGTGGTGGAAGCTAGAAAGCCTGTGCCAGCAGGATGAAGGATCTGTGCTAGCAGGCTAAGGGGGTCTGTACTGGAGCCAGGAAGCAATGCTCAAAGTAAGGACCAGAGCTTCCTCAAAATGTACCACAGTTGTCTTCAGGGACAACAAGGTCCTGAGCTCCTCTAATGATAACAGCTGAGTCCATTTGAGGAAAACCAGTGCAACAAGTTTCCCCAGGCCCCTGAACAGTGCTCCACTTTCCCCTCTGGAGCTAGGAAGGGAACCAGAGCTCCCCAAAGTGAACCACAGCCATTCTCAGTGACAACAAGGTCTGGAGCTCCTCCAGCATTGAAAACATCAGAGTTAATACCAGAAAAGCCTGCACGACAGGATCCTCCAGGAAGACAAGCTCCTCCAATAGCCCCTAGAAGCTTTGCCTTTTTCTCTCCAGTTCTCAGTTTTATACTGTTGGTGACAAATCTCAGGTGGGTCTTCTGAAACCAGCCCCACACTGATTCAGTTCAGCTGGGTGTTACAAGTTGATCACCACTGGGCCAGGGAGATAGCTCAGTAGCATAAGTGCCTGCCTTGAAAATTCAAGGTCCTGAATTTAATCCCTGATATGGGGGTGGGGGGGTGGGGACTAAATCACATTGATCACCATAATTCACCTCTGAGCTGGAGGACATTCTAGAAGGCCTAGCTAGAGGAAGCAAGTCACTGGGGCATAGCTTTGAAACCTATATTTTGTTCTCACCCTGTCTGCCTCTCTTTGCCTCTAGTCTACCATGACACAAGTAGCTTCACTCCGACATGCTCACCACCTCACTACACCACTTTACTGTAGGTCCGGAAGCCATGGAGCCCACTAACTGTGGACTGACCCCTCTGAGAGCCTGAGCCAAGAGACCATTCCATCGTCAAGTAATTTATCTCAGGTATTTGTTACAGCAGTGGAACACTGATGAATGCACTAGGCCTCTAAGATGAGTGGTGTCCTTTTAGAGAAGACACTGTGTGTGGCCTGTGGCCTAACCCACCAATGGGCTTGGACACAGAGGAAGCTGGCAGATGGAGGGCATCACCGGAGGTCACAGCCTGGGTGAAACTTATTGGTAGAGTATGTGTTAGGTATGATCACAAGGATCGGGATTTGATCCCCATTACCAAAGAGAAAGAAAGAGTAGAGTTCCATATTCTATCAAGACCTTAGAGAAGAGAATGCGCTTAGAATTTTCTGCTCATCCAAGAGACTGATTTATTTGTTTTCAACACAGATTCCATAAGCCTTCTTGCATTTAAAGTTGTGAATGGCACTCATGTCTTATATGTGATTCACAACCAGAATCCCAGAAGCAAATCAGTGGCTCATCCAATGGGATAACTGAAAAGGGGCTAAAGGGGAACAATTTACAAAGATATAAGGTAGGGTGAGAAGAAATCAAGATGAGATCACCAGGACACTTGGAACCCGGAGCAGCTGGGATGGCAACCTCTGCATGTGAAGGTTTCCTAGAAGAGCTGCAGCAGCAAGAGAAGGTTACAGCAGTATCACAAGGCATCACATAGAAGGCTGGACTTGAACCCCGGTGGTCTGCTGACAAGCTCATAGGCCTGATGATCCCATCAGTAGTCCTGAGGTGCGGTCTGCAGATCCCTGCATATCTGAGCCCTTGTAAGGATCACTCTAAAATGTGGTGATTTTGTGAATATATTTCAGTGATAGCTTTAAAAAGTTACTATTAGTGTATATTGGATCACTGATCCCATAAACAGGGACCACACCAGATGTCCATGGCCAAGTCTGTTTCTATTCATTGTCCTCTTGGCATTAAACAGTGCCACTGTAATTGTCTAAAGCTCATGGGACAGGAACGTGGGCAGCCTGGATTCCTAAGTGATAGCTGAGAAAGCCAAATGGCATCACAGTTTAGTGTACAAACAAGTCTGATCCCTGGCAGGGTCATGCTTTAGCTCCTGGGTCAGTGCTAATGCAGATACCACCTCTACATTCTTATTATTCTAAATTGTTTTGCTTCTTAAATTCAGTTTGTTTTATAGCTGCATAAGAGTTTAGATATAAATTTATGCTTACACAATTTGGGATAACATTTAATTTCAATCAACTGTTTATTTTTAAAATTTCATGGGCCGGGGAGATGGCTCGGTGGAATAAGTGCTTCCTTGGCAAGTGCAAGGGCCTGAGTTCAATTCCCAGTTCTGCCAAAAAATAGAAAAAAAAAAAAATCTGTCTAAAATATTTCAAGGCATTACTCCAGGGCAGGAAAAATTGGGCTATGATATGAAACATGGTATGAAGTGTCAGAGCTTGGCACGTTGGCACATGCCTATGATTGCAGGGTGGCTGAGACAGAGGACTGCTATGAGTTGAAGGCCAGCCTAGACTGCACAGTGAC
This sequence comes from Ctenomys sociabilis, assembly GCA_004027165.1. Taxonomy (NCBI): domain Eukaryota; kingdom Metazoa; phylum Chordata; class Mammalia; order Rodentia; family Ctenomyidae; genus Ctenomys; species Ctenomys sociabilis. The sequence continues at coordinate 36,649 of PVKA01009259.1, read as the reverse complement.
TACACAGCCCTGTCTCAAGACAACTACAACAGCAGCAGAATGGTAGTAGCGAGTACTCCCAGCTTAGAGATGCAAAAGGTGAGTCTCCAAAGCTAAAGATAGTTATTATTTATTGAGCTCTTATTAGCCACAACTCTGAGTTCTTTATGAGTTCAGTCTCAAATATTCCTGATGACATTGCAATCTAAATATTATTTCCCCATTTCATAGATGAGGAAGCCAGCATGCAGTATGTCTGGCACACAGCTAGAAAATAGAGTACAGTGAGTCAAGCCTGTCTATCTGACCTTGTCTTTTCCCTGTCCTCAAAGTAATTCATAAGTTTGTAAAAAGATGGCAAAACTTTCTTGATGCGAATTCCATTTTTCAGTGTGTAACTGGTTTCATAAACATGAATAGAGGTTTGTGGATTTTCAATAATATCCTCTACTTTCTGAGTCCTTGTTCACTGGCAACATGGGTTATTTTTGTCACTCTGGTGCATGGCATGCCGTGAAGACTGATAGAGACACTTGGAGCCAGAGGCGGACACTGCCGACGACTTTCCTCCTCTTTGTCCTGATCTGTGGAGCATTTGTTACTAAGGTGAGCATTCACCAGGGTGAAGCTCAAGGCTCAGCTCTAATGGTTTTACATTTTGAGCACTTCTGAATGTAGCATTTCTGCCCCCTGAGAAGCCTCTCTGTGTGGACAGAATGAGACTTCTGCTCGGTCTCCTGGTATCACTCAGCTACAGCTCAACTGAAGGGGATTGAGGAGCTCAGCCTGAGGTGATCTGTGGAGATTTGCCACACAATGGCAGCTCTTCCAGACAACGAGATGTATTATGGGTCCACCTGAAAGACAGTAGCAATGGACAGCATGGTATCTTTGGCACATGGCGCTCAGAATCCATGAGGCAAATTCACACACACACCAGCGGATGATATACTTCACAACAGGCATGCAACTCTAAGCTTAGAGATGAGAAAACTAAGTCACAGAGAAGGCTAAATACCCTGGGGGAGGGGGGGGAAGCAAAATTTACACTAGTTATAGCATCACTGGTTAACATACAATGAGTACTTCATTAATATTCATTGGTGATGAATACAATAGTTCATGTTTGCTTGGGGCAGGAACAAAGAGAAGAAGGGTATCCCAGTGACCGGGTAATAATTCCTCCCTAGCCAGCTGAAGGGACATGAAGGTTCATCTCAGGACTGAAACTGTCTGAATTTTTCTTGTTGATGATCAGTCCTTAGAGTAGGAGAGGTAAGCTCTATTCTGAGCATGGAATTTCAAGAGATATTTCCTCTTCTGACTTTCCATAGTAAAGTTACTATGACTCAGAACAGTAGGACGAGCGGTGGGATTGCACACAGGCAGCGTGCACGCAGCTGGGACACCTGCATGACATGGCACGTTTGACCAGAAACCCCATGAGCTTCCTTTTTCAGGAGTCAGAAGACACTGGTATTCATGGGTGGACTGTACCAGCCAATCAATAGGCAAACAGTATTAACAAAAACCTTGTCTGACTTAAAATGAACAGATAAATGAATTTGTTGCTTAGGGTCTATAGGTTTGTGGTAGGTTATTTTTCCCTTTGCAACCAACTTTTCTTCCACTCGTGATAGACTTTTTTTTTTTTTTTTTTAACTTTTCAGAATTTACTGGAAAAATGAGATTTGCAGAGCAATTGGAACTCCTCTTTCTCGGATGGGGCTGACCCTCCTTCTCTGCCCCACTGGGAATTTTCCCTGAGACAGGTTTTCGAAAAAGTGCTCGGAGGCTTTTCAACACTCTGCCACTGTTCACAAGGCACAATTGTTTGTCTTCATCTCCACTGAGCCAGGAACAAAATCAAGGCGACAGAGGCTTTAAAATTCAGACAGGAAGTTCTGCCCTTTTGACCCGGCAAAGCCAAAGGAAGGTGAGGAGGAAGACGATAAAGAAACATACCAGGAGGAGGTCTGATATGTGTGCCTCTGTCTCGGGTCCCTTCCACATTTTCCCAAGCAATTTTTAAAAGGTGAGAGCAGTCTTTGTAAAGGTGACTGGTGAACACCAAGCGAGCCACGAGGCCCCCATTCCCTGCTTTCAGGCAGCTCTTTTTCACAAAATCCCTTGTGTACAAGCGTAACTAAGGCAAGGCAAGCGGTTTGCAGAGAATGCTGGGAAGAAATCCTGGCGAGTTACCCCACCCCCGACACACCCCTGCTGACAGAGATGGAGTTTGCGCTCGAATCTTCCATTTCCCATTTCCCATCTCCTCCTCGTCCTCCTCCTCCTCGTCGTCCTCCTCCTTCTCCTCCTCGTCCTCCTCCTCCTCCCCATCTTTTTCCCCTCTTTTTCCTGTGTGGTTACTCTCCCCGTTGCTTACTTCAGACTTGCTTTCACCTGTTCCCTCCTGTGCTTTTTACCTCCTTCCTCTTTCTGCTGTGCAGCCTCCAAACGAACAATTTCTCTTTACTTAAGCCTCCTCTGATCCACTTGGCTCATTTCTATCATTGGTTCTCAGGGGGATTTTAATAAACAATGTGCAGCATCACAGGTTGCTTTGTGAGTTGTATTTACTGAGTCCAGGGGCTGCCCAGCTAGGTAAGTGGTCCATAGACACCTGGGAGAAAACTAGGCTACAACTGCATCCTTGTCATCCCCCCCCCCTTCTGTTTATCACACTCTCACCTGGCTTCTTGTGGTCTTCCTCTTCTTCATCCACCTGACCACCACCAGACCACAGCATAACAACATCTAAGATTTGGAGGTAGATTTATTTTACATCAGTGAGCCCTTATCAAGATCATGCCCCAAATATCAAGCCCTGAAGCCTCAGTGAGGGAAAGTTTTGTGGAGTTGAAAGAGGAGGTATCGAGGCAGAGCACTTGGCTATCTTTGATGGGTTCTTACATTGTGTATCATAGTGACCAGCTGCATCACAGTGACCAGCAGTTTTCCAAGAGACAAACACAACAGACACTTAGAACAGGAACTGTTACCTAGACAACTGTCATTTTAGTAAGGGGGGCATTTTCTGCTACAAAACTAGCTCCCTCCCTCTTTTTGTTCTCCCAAGCCCATCACTATGATGTCCTGTACATGTATTTTTTCTCTTCTATTCCCCAAACCCTAACCCAAGCCTTTGAATGCTGCCCAGGTACCTCCAGTTCCTTCCCTTCCCATCCAATTTGACTCCTTAAAACACTAGTCTGATGCCTTCACTTCCTTTGGTTCAAAGTCTTAAAGGCTTCCAATTCCTAAGGGCAAATCTATATCCCATGGGGAGATGTCCAGGACTCTGTGCCGTTCAACTCAAACCTACTCTGGCCACCCCATCACTCACTTTGTATAGAATTTAAAAAGGATTTGTCTTGAGACATCCTTTTCCATGAGTAAAGTGGCTGGAATTCACTGCCAGGGCTCCAAAATGAAAACATTCAGGTCCTTGCCCTAAGTTGTGTCTGAGCTTTCAATCTGAATCCTAGACATGTACCAACACCAGCTAATTGTGTGACCATTGGCAGCCCTTCAGGGTCCCCTCACTGCTTCTGGCCCACTTTTCCTCATTAATACCACAAGGTTTAGAGAATTTCAGAATTAGTTTTTAGCATTAAAAGATGATCAATAAGATGTTCAGATGCCCCAAGCCAGGTGCCATGGGCTATAGTACCTCGCTGTGTTACCCCAGTACGAGCTCCAGCTTCTCTGTTGTGTCTGTCTGGAGCCATCATGTCAGCCAGGGATGACATCAGACCCTGGAAGCACTGACTCATCCTGCCCAGACCCAAGACAAGGCAGGTTTGTACCAGAAAGCTCTCTTATTATTAAGCAGTGGCAAGAAAACTTCCATCTGCTCTCCACAACACCTTTTCCCTAGAATGGTCTGTGCATGTTAATATACACTCTAGATCTCCTTTTTTGGTAAATCCAATTAATTATCAAGATACTGTCTAGATGAATGGAATTAGAACAAGTTTACCAGGGCCAATGGACAACACTCAGGAGGCGGAGCAGGAGAATTGCCTGGAGTTCAGGGCCAGACTAGACTATATAGCGAGATCCTGTCCCAAATGAAAAGCCAAAGAAAAGAGCAAGAAGGGCTCATGGCCTCGCAGGCGTTGTTGCCAGGCTGTGAAAAACCTGAGGAATCCTCTTTTGGTCCATGAGTCTGTTGGGAGGATGGCAAGCAACAGAAACTGACTGGAAGCGTGGGCACTCCATCAGAAGTGGCCTCCGAGCCAGGCTCCATTGCACTGCCCTGCTCACTGCTCGCACAGCACTTGAGGAGCCAGGCAGCACCTTGTATACTTCTTGGTCATCAGTCCTCCCAGTTGGACTGCAGACTCCATGCACAGGGCCAGAGATACTGTCATCCTTATTTATGGTTCTGTGTCCAGAACTTATGACAGTGCCGAGTTCACATGGTAGATGCCAAAATATTTGTGGATAGAAAAGGAAAAATGGAATATTTAAGCCCTGGGAGGAGTGACTGGAGACAGAGAACCCATAGCAGGTGCATCGAGCCCCTCCTTTTGGGCATCTCTGTGCTGTAACTTAACTGAACCCCTCCTTTTGGGCATCTCTGTGCTGTAACTTAACTCTGGCTGCAGGTCTCTCTCTATGTTTCTGTTTTGGTTTTGCACATCTACAAGGAGAGAGAACCATGGACCAAAATAACGGTCATGCGACCAGCCTAGAGGTCAGGGCTCTGGAATCTCAAGATAGGCAGTGGGACAGAAGGGAGGAAGCTAAGGGAGGGAAAGAGGGTTGCTCCGCAGATGGCCCCATGGCAGACATTTCATGCATCCCCCTGGGATTACTGGGACCTGTTAGCTGGATCCAGTGATTCTGTGCTCCAGAGAAATCTCCATAAAGACTGGCCTTCCATTGTCTCTGGGACTTCATTTCTGTGGGTTCCTACTTAGAAGTCTCACCTGCTCAAAGACAGACATGCTCAAGCCTGCAGACACGATCTGTGTACTCCCTGCCTAGCATATCCTAGGATGTCTTTGTATACATTTGTTTCTTATTTTTCAACTCATGAATAAAACATACATCTACTTTACTTTGGAAGAATATATGTTTTCACTTAACCCAAATTCCTTATTTTCTGCAAACCTACCTTTGGATTACTTTGTTGTGGCTGACACTGTTTGTCGTCTACCCAACAGCCAGTCAGAGCTGCAAATCACTTGGCCCAGGGGCTGAATCATCACCCAGCATCTTATTCCTTTGCTTATGATTAGACTAGAGGAGACATGTATGAAAAAGAATGCAAAGTCTACAAGGGTTTCTGGAAGGATCTTTCCTCTCTGATGAGTGCATCATACATAGAGAAAGGGTTTTGTACCTTTGACTCATTTGTTCTTTTCCAGTGTGGTTGCCAACACATAAGGATGTGGTATTTGGAGCTGTGGCAGCCGTTTTGTAAGGATGAGATGAAGAAGACAAGGACAAAAGCAAACTTGAAAACAGTGGTAATGCAAAAGAGTACAAAGATCTGAGTCCTAGATCACACTTCAAAGCATGAAAATCAACTCTGGATTTCTCAAGTAAATGAGAGATATCAGTACAGCTTGGTCCCTACGGTGTTTATTTTTTCTGATGAAAAATTCCTTCTTTGTCCAAGCACTTATTCCTTGGCTTTCGCACACATGAGGCGCTCCTATCACTGGGTTGGAGATGTTCAAAGGGAGGCTCCTCTGAGGAAGACAGGAGGCTTAGTGTTCTCCATTGCGAGCACTCTTCACTCCCGAAATCTGCTTCTTAGGAAGTGAGCATCGTGGATATGTGAAAGAACACCGACAAATCCCATAACTAGTTCATAGATATCTGTATGCATATTACTTAACTTTTAAAAAGTTTGCATTACAATGTAGTGGGCCCTGGATCTAGTGTGATTTTAGGGTTTTTTTTTAAAGGCTGTGTGTGTGTGTGTGTGTGTGTGTGTGTGTGTGTGTGTTTTGCACTATTGGGGATTCTTTGTTCTGAGATACATCTCCAGCCCTTCTCCCTTCCCCTCCCCTCTCTTCTCTTCTCCTCCCCTCCCCTCCTCTTCTCTTCTCTCTCTCTCTCTTTTTTTTTTTTTTTTTTTTTTTTTAGACAGGGTCTTGCTAAATTTCCCAGTCTGGATTTAACCTTGCCTCAGCCTTCAAGGGCTAGAATTCCAGGCCTGAGCCACCATGCTCAGTTTGATTTTAGTACTTACATACAGAAGTGAGTTGGAAGTGGCATCTTAAGAAGGACATTGCAGTGAGGTGTTAAACCCACATTCTCACTATACTTTGAAGATTGAAAGCAAGCAACGGTCCCCACAAAGGAATAGGAAAAGAACAACGGTGCCTCAGCCCCACCTGCTGTTGTCTTTGCTTTTTTCTGAAAACAAGCTGCCTATACCTTTTCACAGTCCTCCTAGAAGTCAAGGCTTCAGTCAGGAAGATTGCAGGGCCTTCTCTGCTAGGTTCCAGGCTTGGGAACCTGACGGGACCATGTGGTGTCATCAGTGCCAGCTAAGTCATGCTCCTTGCAAGACTGCATTACCACTAATGCTTAACATAAAAGGAGCTTGAGGTTCAAGAGTTTGGTGGCTGCACAAAACACAGCTAATCAGCAGAGCCAATTCTCCAGCCTTGGCCGCCTGACCATCACTTGTCCTGCTCCATCAAGTTGGTCTCAGCTTAGAGACGGAAACTGTGGGAACAAGGACAGTGTGGCCAAGAAGCACAATTCTTCCATCAAAAGGAGTCTCCTCAGGAATGTGAGCCTTTCTTTACCAGAGGGGAAAACAGAGAGCTGGAGAGCTAGGGTATCATCCATTGGCCCAGGAGTTCTGCGAGGCAGTGCCCACTGAGTCCCCAGATCCACATTATGAGCATGAGTTTGCTTACAAGGCTATCTGCCTGCTGCCCTGTAGGTGCCTGTGCAACCCTGCCCAGTCTTAATAGGATCCACCCCAGCAGGAAGAACGTTCAGTCTTGAGGTGACAAGGAGAAGAGGTGGGCACATTCTTCATGTCTCCCTGCATATGTGCTTTGGAGGAGAATATTTCCAGTTCCTGAGTATGCATAGCAGGGTCCCAGACCCCAAAGAAAGGGAAGCAAGTCTTCAGTCACGGGCTGCAGGTAGCCTTGGATTTTCCAAGCCCAAAAGGAAACCAAGCTCCAGGAGAGACATGGAAAGTTAGAACAGGGCCATGATAGAGCAAAGGGGACTGAGAGCAAGTGGAAAAACTCATGTTGACAGACTGACGGACTGAAAAGTTTTACACACAAACGTGAAGAGAAGGAAATTCTGACTTCTCCACTCGGGCCTGGGCTAGTGATGTAATCAGTGCAAATGGGACACAGTGGTCCAATAAGCATGCCAAGAATGCAGGCTGGAGAGGCCTGGGTTATTCTGGGTTGCCATGGTTCTTAGCCAAAAGTAACAGAGCCAGGCGGGGAGGGAAGCAGCCTTATACCTCAAGGATGTCAATGCATACTCTGAGAGCCAGGACAAAGCAGTTGTGTTCATCTGCTTACCATGCTGGCCAATGTGAAAAAGCAGCAGTAGAGTGCAGTGTTTAGGAGCACACGCTCTGGAGTCAGACAGACCAAGTTCAAATCCTGGGCCCACTATTTGTTTGCTTTATTATAAAAGCAAGTGATGGATTTGATGCTGATCAAGTGACATCACCTCTCTAACCCTCAGATTTCACGTCTAGGCTAATCGGAGCATCTCATTGGCCAAGTGATTGTAATAATTAAATGAAGTATGTTCTAAAAGGTGCTTAACCTAATGCCTTATCTACAGTAATAGCTCAATCTTTACCTATTTTTATGATAATGTAAATATTGGTAAAATCAAAGAGGAAATAAGCAAGTAGATCAGGGAGCACATTTTATGTGTATGGTAAAAGCTGTGTTGAAAGAAGAAAGTGTAAGGGCTAGGGACAGACACCAAGCCTTTGGCCAGAGGGAGGAGGGTAGACAAGGCCTTCTGAACACTTTCTCCATGGAACCATTCAGCTTGCATTAGGTCAGAACCCTGAAATAGCCACCTGGAAAGCAGTAGACACTACATGGGCCACAGATTTTCAGATAGTTGTTCATCTGTGAAGGTAATTTCTTTCTTTAAGAAAAAAACTATAGCATCTGAAAGTATAATTCCAGAAAGAGATGCACCACTAACTCTGCGACCCAAGTTCAGTTATTAAAATCCATCACACCTTTCCTTTATCAATAATAGAGTAGGTGACAGTAACCACACCAGCCTGCTGGAGTCCAGTGCTTTCACGGTTGAATATGTGCCTATTTGTATGTACAGAGCTGTTAGGAAGGTGTCAGGCTCAGAGGATCAGATCCAGTCATGCACCACTAGCAAGCACCCCTCTGCGCTACGCAGACCTCGCCAACCCACCCAGTACCTTCCTACCATGACAGCCACCTTTCAGATTTTGTGCATATTCTTCTGGCCTTTCCCCATTCTCATGCAGCATCCCCTTTATCCACTGGGAACATATGCCACAACTCCCAGGGGATGCTGACTGTTCAGACAGGACTAGACTCTCTGTGTGCTATGTTTTCCCTATATCTGTGTACCTATGAGGAAGTTTAGCTTATAAACTAGGCACAGTAAGAAAAGAACAACAACTAGTGCAATTATATGGTATAATAAGTTATATGAATGATCTCTCTCTCTATATATATATATGATATAACACACACACACACACACGTGTGTGTGTGTGTGTGTGTGTGTGTGTGTAATTTTTCTAAGAAGGAAAGTATTTATCTCACAGTTTGTGGAGAGTTCAGCCAGCCCCAAGGCAGGGTGGTACATGGCACAGGAGCAACAGTTCAAGTTGGCAGAAAACAGCAAAAGCAAAAGGCGAAGGGCAAACCTCTTCTCTCCCTTTTACTGCACAACAGCTACCTACCCATGCCCTCACCATCTCCCTGCCCTCCTCCTTCACAAGCTGGGGTTGTACACAAAGTGAGAACCCTGGCCCCCTGCTGAATCCCTTAGCTGAACTTTTAAATTTCTCAAGCTGACACAGTAAACAGCATCCTAGAGTGGTGAGGGCGTGTCTTGTTCACCCCAAGTTACAGAACTGCTGAGGTAAGCTTTCAGACTCAAGTTGACACAATGTATCAGCCATAATAATCCACCTCTTATCAACTTGGCAACCAGAGGCATTTCTTTAAACCAGTTTTCAGGTATAAGGACATGCTTATTCTTAACATCTCACAACTTCAGTATTGTGACACAGATTTAACAGTCCTTAAGAACCAATATTATCCATCAACACTATATTACACTAGAACCATAACACTTTAACCCTGGCCCTCCAAAGACTTGTGCACATCCCTTTAGGCAAAAGGCATTTAGTCTGTTGGGCAGAGTTGCCAAAGTCCTAACAGTTTTAACATTGCTGAAAAGTCCAAGTCCCAAGTCTCCCTGGAGAGGTAAGACAAACTCTCAGCTGAGAGCCCCTGTACAAATGAAAGGTTAAACACTTCCAACAGTCGATGGCACAGAATAAACCTTTTAATTCCAAAAGTTATAAACAGGGGATACAAAATAATGGGACCAAAGCAAATCCAAAACCTAGCAGGGCAAACATTAAGTCCTGTAGCTCCAGGTCCAGCATCTGATGCAGTCTGTGGCAAATGGTGAGCTCCAAATGGTTTAAGTGGCTCCACCCCTACAGCACTGCTGGTGCTTGTATCTGCTAAAGCTGCTCTCTCAGGCCATCTTCGCTCCCTGCTTGCAGCTTTCCTCAGATGATCCTGGCTTCTCCAAACTCCTGGGGTCTCCACTGAACTTTGGGCTTCTCACTCACAGCTTCACACATTGCCTTCCCAGGGCCACACTGTCTGGCCTCCCAGGCCTGTTTCTGAAATCTTGAACCTCAGAACTCTTGCATTCTACATGCACCTAAACCCAGTGCCATGTGCAAGATGACAACGTGCCCTGCCAGCTGGGGCAGTGGCAAGGCTTTCTTCTCTCTTGGCTGTGAGGATGGAGTGCCTGGATTGCTGAGCACTCGGAACCTGATGCTGAGAAACAAATTCTCTATGCCACTGCCATTCTGGAACCACGCACAACCACTGCCACTATTCTGGAACATGGTACCTGTGGCCTTCTCCTCAAAGCACAGTCTTTCATTTTTGTAGTTTTGAGGCTGAAAAAGCTGGAGACTCACTGCTTCTTGTGATACCTCCATGCATTTTTATATTCTCCTGCTCCTCCTCAGCAACAGATATCTCCTGAGTGCTATCTGTGTAGTTCATGATTTTACTGAAGCTCCCTTTCTGGCCAAATTCACAGCATTTTAAATCAACCTGCTGGATTCTTTGCTGTTCATTGTCAGCCTTCTTTTTTTTTTTTCTTTTGTATTTAGCACAGGGTCTACAGGGTCTCACTATGTAGATCAGACTCATAGTGATTCTCCTGTTTTCAGCTTTCCAAAGCACTGGGATTATAGGCGTGCACTACCACACCCAGTCTGAATCACCTTCTCAGCGCACCCCCTTGGGCAGGGCCAGCATGGCATGCCAGGGAATTGAACCTCTGTGGCTGTGCTCTGCCTAACCAGATACTTTAGTCTGCTGAGCTATCAGGCCAGCCCTTACTTTCTTTTCTCATGATGATGTGAGATGATGCAGCACCTGGGTGATGAGACAAAGTGAGGGCGATGACAGGAATGATGTAAGGGCTGTGATGTGATGGTAGGCTACTGGATGAAGATTCCTTGAACACAAGGACTGTGACAGTCAGTCTGGTAACAGAGACAGCTGCTAAGTGATTCATATGCAGTGTGGATGCACTGGGCAGCGCTAGTCATATCCTGGGCAGGATGGATAGCAATTGTGCAAGATTTCATTACCCTATTCAGAATGGTGGGCAGTTTGAAACCATGAATTATTTACTTCTAGAATTTTCCATTCCATATTTTTAGACCATCACTGCCTCTGGGTAACTGAAACTGTAGAAAGCAAAGCTTCAGAAGTGAGACAGGGGAGACTAATGTGTACTCATGTAAGTATGAATTTCTTCTCACAAAAGGGAGCAGCCTGCTGATGTTTTACCTAGCTGCATATGGTGGAGATTTTCCCATTTGTCAGCTTCCATCAACTTCCGGTCATGGTTGTCTTCTCTAGGGAAGACCATGATGCACTGGGCAGTGCTAGTCACACTAGCACAGCTGCTTCCCATTTCCTATTTGTTCTTCTTCTCAACCACGTGGGCTCTCTCACCTACAGCCCTCTTCCTGGGTCTCCAGGTCACCTATCAATCCCCTCCCCAAAGCAGTGCAATTACACTGTCCTGATCCATAAAGGAGCTCCATCAGAGAAGTGCTACTCTTTTATTTATTACTTATTCCTCAATCTTCCAAAGTAGAATCAACCAAGCTGTGCATGTTTAACAGACTTTTCCCAAAGAATTAAAAAATAAAGCGAACTAACATAGGAGAAAGAAACAAAACCAAAAGAAAATAAAACCTTAAAATATCTTGTCAGTTTGAGTTTGTGCTCAAGTGAGTGGATGAAAAATGTACCCCAGTGACACTGGCAGATCTCAGCCCCCTTCCTCCTGCCCAAGTCCAGGATGGAGGAGAAATGTTTCCCTCTGACATAGCCACGCCATTCCTCAGGCAAACTGGTAACCTTCAGACAAAATTCAACCTTGAAAGGGAGTTTTCCCAGCCAGGTTGTCATCACTTCAAAGCGAGGATGCTTTGTGTAGGTATCTGGCTTCTCTTGAATGATGAAAAGCTCTCGTGACACTGAGCTTACTTTTCTGTAGGGCAATGATTGTGAAGCTGAGTAAAGCAGCTCCACAAAGGTGGAACATGTGTCTGCCAGGTGGTCTCAGGCTCCACTGTTCTCCAGTACACAAGGACATAGTTTGTTTATTAACCTGCCTGGCTCCTGTAGGGATTTTAGTCCGAGTAAGGAAAGCAATGTTTACACTCTCAACTCCCCACATTCATGCAGAATCTGCTCTCCAGTCCTTCTTCCTACTAGATGGCTGATACCTTATGTGCATGAGGCTTGTCCACATCCCAACTGAGGCCATGGCCAGCATGGTAAAACCAACCTGGTAGACGTGAGGAGCCTGAAGATAGCTCAGGCAGGCACAAGCTGCTGAGCTATCTCCCTAGCCATACAAATGGAAACATACAACAACAACTAAAATCAATTGCGTCCGATAAGGCAAAGTGAACGGCATATGCTGCAGGATACTAATCAGGTTTTCTTCTGGATGGTTAACAACCTAAGTTCACAGACCAGAGTTACAGAAATAGAAGAGCCACAAGGCCAGCCAACATTTTGGCCCTAGCCTTTCAAGGTCAGTGAAGACTCAGGACACAGGAGAACCTGTACTGCAACATCATGAAACTCAGGTGAGCTCCAAATTTTCTGAACAAGAAGATTATGGAGCCACAGAGGAAAGAGACTGAAGTTCTATATGTGCCTGGGGAGAGTCACATGGAGAGAAAACTTTCTCTCAGGCTCTCACAGAGAGCAAACTGGTCAAGCATTGGCTGTGACTCATCCACATGGATGACACAGACAAAGGATCTACAGAATAATGTACAGGACTACAAGATAAACCCTGAGGGAACTTCACTGACCTCATAAGAAATATAAAGTTCATGTGTTGGTATATAAGTCTTGCTCTATCTAGGTCTTAACCATCCAGCAGAAAAGTATAAAAATGAAGTATACATCGCGGGGCCATAATATTAAGCTGAGCTGTAAATGGCTATGGTCGACAACTTCTTTGAATAACTCACTATTGTTGTGGAATTCTGGACTGTGTCAGATTGTGTTGTTGAGTTCAAGCACCTAAGTTAGTTGAATGACAATGCAGTGCCCACCTTTGACATGTGTAGACAAAGGAAGGGGTATAGAAAGAAAAAATCATGATGTGTGTGTATAGACAGATAGATAACGCTGTGCTTCTACATAATCCTATGAGGTAAGATTTACACTGATGGTGGTTGGACAGGATATTATGTCGGCTTCTAGTACAATGGTCATGCACTAGGAAAATAATTATTGAATTTTTGACATAATTCAGGTATAAAAAATAAGACAAGTAAACAGCTACACTCTTAATTTACTGATAAGAGACATCTGCTATAATAATGTCTGTAAGTATAATATCATGTATACAGCTTGTACAATACCAAAACAGTATGAAAACAGTTTGCAATGTATTAATATATCGAATCTGTCTTGTTAAGGTGTCTTAAAACTGTCTGATTGATATTTGTACTTCAATAAAATAAAAAATAAATTTAAAAAAAGATATTATACCAGGTGGAGAGGTGGGATGAGGCCATTACTTGAAAATGGAGTAAAAATCATAGAAGCCACAGGTGGAGCCAGCAAAGCCAAGGCTGGGAGGGTATGTGGGGACAGGGTAGAGGGTGAGGTAGAGGTCTGTTCACTCAAGGCTGAGCCATAGGATAGGGCTTATAAGAAAAGCTTGATCACTTTAATGTGAAACCCAGAGCTCTCAGACTTATCCCAAGGCCTAGACCATAAATCTTTAACCTTTCTACTTTCTTGTGAAAGATGCAAGCCATATCTATTAACTCCTTTGCTTTACTTCCAGCCCAGACATGATTCTACAGGTTCTCAGTTTGAACCTGAGTGTTCTGTTCTTTTATGGTGTCTCCTCCCAACACCTGTGCACAAACTTCCATCCTCACTGGTCTGGTAACCATTTCTGCACCCAGCACTGGGCCCCGGAGTGCCACTGCTCCATCCAATGCCTGACTCAACACCCAGTGTCACCAGGCCTCTTCCTGAAGGAAGATGAAGGCATCAAAATTCCCCCTCCACCTGGCTCCAACTGGTTATTTCTGTCCCTGTCATCTGAGAAGGCCCTTGCTCCCATCTTGGGGACCATCTTCTATTATCTCTTCTAGCACTGTGTTTGTTCAACCATTTTTTCTGCCTCATGTCTTTGGCCTCTCCTTGGAGCCCCTAAACATCTACACATTTCTACCATCTTGAAAGGAAAACACCCAAGAATACATGTGGAAGTGAGCCATGATGATAACATCAGGGATGCAAAGGAAGGACAACGCCAAGATAAAGAAAAGGAGCCACAGGCAGGCACAATTTCCACCGGTGAGAACAAAGTCAGAGGGGCAAAGGACCTGGGTGCAAGGTGCACTTTTTACATCATGCGTGAAACCTGCACCATGTCCTTCTTGTTTTAGGGCTTGTGGTTCATGTTTACATGCAGTACTTTTTCTAATTCCCACTTTGGGCTAGGGAAAGGACAGCAGGGAGACCAAGGGATGAGAAGGCATTTTTGGGGGCTCCAGGAAGTGCTGGCACCAAGTCAGGGTGGGTGTGACCTATACCCCAAAAAAGAAGGAGAGGAAAGTCTCCAGGGGCTGCAACCCTGGTTGGCTAGGACTGTGTGCAGCACACGGCAGGAGAGAGCTTTGGCCAGGAAGGAATCCTCCTGAAATAGGCTGCTTCAAGCCTTAGAAATAAACCAGCCTCAACACAGGCACCACTGAAGGAGGAAAATGACACGATTAGAGGAAAATCTGTGTGACAACAGAGAAACAACTGTCCTCAGTGTACCAGATAAAGAGAGAGGACTAGGGAAAAGGACACCAGAGAAAAGCCGAAGCAAAAGGCCAACAGGATGAGTTGCCAGAGCTCAGGACATCACACAAAGAACTCTGTGGCATCTGAGCAGAACAGATGTCCCCTTGGAAGGCTCTGGACATGAGGCCAGGCGGCTGAGTACTGCCGCCAAGCCCTCCCCAGGCATCCCCGGCCGGATCCAGAGCCTCGTGCAGCCCTGCTTTCTCCATCTCTAGGGTCCCCCAGCGCAGATGCCTGAGCAGATGTGGTGAAGAGCAAATTTCACCGAGGATGGGAAAGTGCTTTGGGAGGACTGAGCCACTGCTCCCCACAGTGTGAACGTGGGGGAAGGAGCCCAGCAAGCACTGTGCTGGGCATCACAGGATGAGTGGGCGGGCACGAGGATGGTGCTCCCAGAGCCCACAGCAGGTGGAAGTGAAACTCAGAAGGCAAGGGGGAAAAAAAGGAACCACTTTTTAAAGCTGCAGGAGGCAACCGTCCTCTGCATAAATAATGCCAACCCCGAGTTTTCAGGCTTAAGCCTGGCAGGGGATTCTCCACTGGGGTTTCCCTTTCAGCAGCCTCTGTGAACCAACATTAGATTTTCTTCAAAGATTACAGTGTTCTCACAAGATGCGATCGCTCTCTTGCAAACAGGGAAAGGACAACCAATGGTCACAAGTCGTCCACCTGTCTAGGGGCGACGCTGTGTGATGAGGGGGAGAGCACAGGCTGGGTCCCGTCTGACCTGAACAGTGGCCACATGGTTCTGAATTCATAGCAGGGCTGCTTTCTACCTGTGAAATGGTAGGGGCTGTGTTGATCTCGGTGGATGAACTTTGTTTTGTTTTTGTTGTTGGTACCAGGAATCAAACTCAGGACCTTGTGCTTACCAGGCAGGTGCTGTGCTGCAGAGCTATATCCTCAGCTCCCAGTGTATGAACTCAGCAAGCACCGATCCCAACCTGAGTTAGGTCTTTGTTCTTTTCACAGCATAGACCCAAATGCATGTGGAGAGTGTTTGTGAAGCAATCAGTAAGGAGAAATACTGGTCAGTGACTCCATTGTTAGTTTCAATTACTACAATTGTTATCCGAGGTGGTAGTAATTAATTCATGCACTTACTGGTCCTGAGGGACAGTTTGGTGGATGTTTTAACCAGAAGAGGGAAACCATACCCTAAACATCCCTCCCCCAAGCTAGAGAAGTTTTCTAAAAGTAGAATAAAATGTTGGGGAAAACCTGTGAAGCTTAAAGGTCATGGAATTAATCCAAAGGTCGTGCAAAGGACTAACACTTTGCTATGATCAAGCTCAGAAGACATGAAGATTGAGATAGGAGCCTTTAACATTCCTCAGACTGAGCAAGTGTGAGTCTTAAAAACATGTGGAGGTGCTGGGGAGATAGCTCAGTGGTCTAAGCACCTGCCTGGCAAGCTCAAGGAGCTGAGTTCAATCCCCAGTACCACATGCTGTGCCAGCCACCAAAACTGGGTATGGTGGTGCATGCCTATAATGCCATGCTGAGGAGGCTGAGACAGGAGGATCACTATGAGTCTGAACTGCATAGTGAGACCCTATATCCAGTAAGCAAGTAATAATTTTAAAAAAGAATTTAAAACATGTGAAGAAATCTACAGAAAAGTCACATAATAGAAGATACAAGCACATTCTAAAACAGGCATGAGAAGTTTGGGTTATTTAACATGGAAAAGAGAAAATGTGTGTGTCTGTATTAAAACATAAAGAAGACTATGACAAGAAGAAAAGTGGTCAGCTGATTTCCACGTCCACGTGGGCTAGGAAGTCCAGGGAGTGGGCTGACACTGCAG
Source organism: Ctenomys sociabilis (assembly GCA_004027165.1). NCBI lineage: Eukaryota > Metazoa > Chordata > Mammalia > Rodentia > Ctenomyidae > Ctenomys > Ctenomys sociabilis. Next base: position 20,230 of record PVKA01009259.1, on the reverse strand, counting down.
CATAAGGGCCATCATGAATACGCAGACTCCTAATTGGCCTGTAGAACAGGCTTCAGAGGATGACAGTTGGCTTCTCTTAGTCATGTTTGCTAAAAATATCTGAAGTGCTGGCCTGGCTAATTAACCAATGAATGGATCATTCGTTTGGCCTATATACCCAGTTCCCCAAATAACCCACCTGATGACTTTTCATCTATTAATTTATTAAATGAACTGATGGGTTTAGGGTCTAGTTGACATAGCCTATAATTTTATAACATTCATTTTACTTGACCCAACATGGACATGAACCTATAAATTGTATTATCCCATGAGTTGTAGAGCAGGCCCCATATTGATCACTATTAAGTAGCTCAGTTTTATGAGCCGGCTGATACCACTACACACCTGCTCCAATATGAACCGGTGACTCAGACCAGAGCAAACAAGGTAAGGAAATGACCTGGCCTTTCAATTTACTCCGAGGGCCTGTTCCTTGCATCAAGAGTGTATTATTATATTAATGTTGAAATGGAATATCTGAGCTTATATGTGGCAGTGGGGGGTTGGGAAAGAAGACGTGAGCCTGCTGTTGCTGGCATTGTACAGAGAATAATGTATCCTGCTTTCAAGTGAATTTACTGAATTACAGATTGAGAATTACTCAGCCCACTGGTCCTGTACCAGAGGAGCACCGAGCCTGCCTGCTGCGTGGGCTCTTTTGTGTGGATACCTTAACCTTTATGCTCACACTCTAAGCAGAAGTGGAAATGTAGGTTGGCTTCACTATCTTTTGAGTAACTTCTTTACTAAAAAATGCTCCTCTGTAAGTGTTCATGTTATAAGTGCCAGTATTCACTAGTTTCCTGAATTCTTAAAAGGTATATAAAACTGGTAAGATCACTGATGCAAATACAAGATGGTGTGCATGTTCAATGATAAATAGCCTTATCAAAGCTGAATTCTGCACAGTACTCTCTTACCTAGTCTGTTCCTATGGCAGTCTACCTGCTCTTCTGATAACAGCTAACTTCACGTCTTCCTTTGAGGGCCTCTGAGCTGTAGTCCCATCCAAGATTCTCCCTTTAGTGACTATGTGTCTTAACCTTCCTTGCCTCCAGGTGAGGTAAAGAACAAACGCTGACTAGTGAGGTATTTGGACAGAAACAATATGTGCCAATGGGGGCCATGACCTTGAAGAGAAAGGTCAACACTTTGTCCTTCCCCCTTTCCTCTCGTGGCAGACACAGTAAGCAGCAATAGTCAGTCATAAGGAAGAAGACCTTTGCTAAGATTATGGAGATCTGTGATGGAAGAAACTTGTTGCCATTTCTGTGGAAACCCCACAGAAAATTTTGGACTATGTATGCTTTGGCTATTAAAGAGAAATTAACTTCTATTTGTTTAAGTGATGATTATTTTAACCTTTGGAACAGTAACCAAACTGGTATCCTAACCAGGATCTTAGCCCTTTGGACACCAGAACTTTTAGTTCAGGTGGTGGTCCTTCAGTATACAGAGATGTGATCCTCCAGATAGATAGACAATATAGGTACATGAACACTTGAGAGATTTATTAACCAGGAGCTTATTGAAGATCCCTTTAGAATTGGTTGTAAAAAATTCACTCCACACTCTGTAATATGAGTATATCCAGTTTATTTTATAATGTTTTTATATGCAATGCACTACAGATTCATCAAGCGGCAGAGGAAAGGCACTTAGCCTCCAAGTGTCCAGGGGCCCCACGTGTACAAGGGGATAATAACCACTCCCACCTGGTTGGCATGGTATAAGGGTTACATGAGATCTTACAGGTAAGCACTCAGAACCAGGACTTAGCTCCTGGCACAACCAAACACTGAATGAATTTTCACTATTAGTTCCTCTTCCCTGCCTGGCAATGATCCTGAAGACCCGTGGCTCATGGAATCAGTCTAGAATGTTCTGGATCTACTTGGATGGACTCCTTCAAAATGTCATAACGAAACCGTCTGTGTCTCTGGAGTCTCTTACATAGTCCTAATCTTGGTTACTGGACATCCTGCGTGTTGCATCTAAAGTTCTACATGATAATATTTCTGTAAATTAATTTCCAGCAAAAGTTGGAACAATGCTGTGTTTCTCTATCTCTTTCACTGGACCTATTTCTCTGGATTCTTCTTCCTCTACAAGGCTGGAATTATCTACTTCTCTGGTGACCATAGTCATTTCTACTCGTGGCCATGGGATTTGGATAGGTGGCTTTACAGAGAAACAAGTGAGAGTTGAACTTTTAGCCTCTATTCACTTAGCCTCTGCTAAAGCTCCAGGAACTCTCTTCCAGATCCCAGAGCACATTGGGAGTCCTGGAGTCAGGCTGTGTTCACATCTGCCTGACCCCTGGGTATCCCCTGGTGCAGGTGGGCCTCAGGGAACATTTATTTCCCTGTTATCTGTTTCCAAAGAGAAGGATTTGAAGGAGAAGCTGCTTTGCTTCCTGCTTAGAGGTGACTACACCCAAGCTCAGTGGCCAACCCAGGAATGACCAGGAGCTGCTTGAATTGGGCAAGCTGCTGTCAAGACACTGCCTGAGCAGGAAACTACAGAGCATGTTGCAGCAAGACCATTGCATTGCTTCTCAGTAGTTCTGAAGCAGAAGGAAACTTTTCAAAACAGCCAAATATAAGAGGAAAAAAATGAATAAAAGCCATGCAAGAGAAAAGTGAGGATTATCTTACTCTCCCTCTAAGTAACCTCCTTTCAACAGTGTCATATGGAGAAATGGTTAAACCTGTGGGAAAAGCAGCATTCTCTATGGGATCCAGGAAGTTAATTAGTAAATAAAATATTGTGTCATTTTAATGGGTTTTGTGGTGTCTGTGGTATTTGTTGGCTTTTAAAATTTTGTAAATACTTATTTTCACACCTGTGTCCTTTTAATTTTGTACTCCTTCCCATAAAGAGCCTCTCCAAAGTTGGGTAAGCTGAAAGGCCCACCATACCTGGCTCTTCCCCAAGAAGAGAAGAGTTTACACCCACTGGGATAGGAAGAGCCCCTCTTGGAGGCACTGTGGACAGATGGGCCATGTCAAGTGATAGTTCCTGGACAGCATCACTGGTCAGCCCCTAGAAGCAGGATCCTGTCCCCATAGAGAAGCAGTGGCTCCTCAGGTCAAACAAATGCATGACAAACCTCCAAAAAGCAATAAAAAGAAGTTTCATGCTTTCTTTGGATGTCTTGCTGTTCTCTTTCTAAATATCATCACTATGCACACTTAGTCCTACCTACCAGGACAACAAGCTCAGGACTAAAAACTTTCACTTTTGATCTATTTGGGCTTAAACTCTCACTTGGATGCATTCTAGTGGCCCTGGGGAAAGGACTACTGTCCCAATTCCCCCTACTTGCTTGTCACAGGTCCCCCTCCTCCATATAAATGGGTTGATTAAATAGATTCATTCCATTCCCAGCCATGCAGGGAGAGTAAGCTGAATGTCTGGTGATGATTTTGGCTAACTTTGGCAAATCTTCTGCCCTTAAAAGAAAAGCTGCTGTGGGTGGAGATGAAGCCAGGCCAAAGGCATGGAACAGGACCTGGCTCCTTCTGGATGAAGCTTTGGGGGTCCCACTGCTCCATGCCAGGTGTGAAGGGGAGGGGCTGGCTCACTAGGATGGAGGTGTGGGGGTCATCACACACACGCACACACAAAGACCCACCTCCCAAAACTGAGAAACTCTCTCTCTTGAACCTCCCTAAACAACTTGAGTTTCTCTCATCTGGCTCCTCCTCTTCAGGACAGTCTCCATGCAAGAGTCACTGCTGTTTGTAATATTCAGATCCTGTCACTGTTCTTCTCAAACCCTTCAATGGTTGCCTATGGCAAAGAAAAGGGAAGCCACCCTTTGTGTTGCGGCCTACTAGATCTTCCCTAATATGACCACCACTTCTCCTTCTGATGACCTCATTCCTACAACCCCATCCTTCTTTCCCACCTTCCCTTCCTTCCTTTCCTCATTCTTCCCTGCTTTGCCTCTCTCCTTCCCTCCCTTTCTGTCTTTCTCTGCATGGCTTCTTTAGGGTATCATCCACACACCACACAATTCAACTCTGTAAATTATAGTTCTCTGGATTTTGATTTTACTCTATTGCCATGAAACTATCACCACAAGTGATTCTGGAGCACGCTCATCTCTCTGAAAAGAAACTCTGCCTCCATTAGGAGACCCTCCCCATTTCCTCCCAACCCTTCCCAACCCCCAGCCCTAGATAACCACTCATCTATCCTCTGTCTTTATAAACTTGGCTATTCCTTATAACTGCAGTCATAGACATGAACATTTAGGTTCTTTATAGTTTGTCATTATTATGAATAACGCTGCTGCAAATTTCTCTGCATGTTTTTGAATCAACATGTTTTCAGTTCTCCAGGGTCAACACCTAGCAGTAGAATTTCTCAGTCACGATCATTCTATGTTCAATATTTTGAGGATTGTCAGACTCTTTTCCAAAGTGGTAGCACCATTTTACATGCCCACCAGCAACAGATGAGGGTTCCAGCTTCATTGAATTCTTATCAATACTTGTTCTTGTCATTCTCTCTTTTTTTTTTTTTTTTTGGTTTTTGTTTTGTTTTTTTTGCGGTACCAGGGATTGAACTCAGGACCTTGCACTTGCCAAGCAGGTGCTTAGGCCACTAAGCTATATCCCTGGCCCGTCATTCTCTTTTATCATGGTCATCCTAGTAAGTATGAAATGTTACCTCATGTGGTTTTTAATTTCCCTGGTATGTGTTTTCTTGTGTTTATTGGGCATTTGTACATCTTACTTGGAGAAATACCTGTTTAGATCCTTTGCCTATTTTTAAGATTCGCTGTCTTTGTTCTTGAGGCAGAATGTTCTTTATATACTATATAAAATAAAGCCTTATCATATATATGATTTACCAATATTTTCTCCCTTTCTGTGGGCTGTCTCCTCCCTCCCTGGATAGTATGCATTGAGGCACAAAGATTTTTCATTTTTAATCAATCTAATTCATCTAGTTTTTCTTTTGTAGCTAATCTGCTTGGTGTCACATCTAACAAGGCTTTATCCAACCTAAGATCAGAGAAATATACTCTCGTGTTTTCTCTTAAGACTTACAATTTTAGTTGCTACTGTAGGTCTCTGGTTTTTGGGGAACTAATTGTTGAATAAAATATGAGGCAGGATTCCAATTTCATTGTTTTATATGTAGATATTGATTTGTTTCAGATTGTGTGTTGAAAAATGATTATTGCCCCCTTTGATTGACTTTGCATATTTGGCCACACTGCTTCCTATCTCTCCAACAAATCAGCCTATTTCTGTCATGGGGACCCTTGCACCAATGGCTTTCTTGCCACAGAACTCTCTCCTGGATTTTCACCGGGTGGCTCTTTCTCAAGCTGATGGACTCAATTCTGAGAGACCCACCAGAACAGGGTGTCTAAAGTAGCCTCCACTTCCCCTTCTACTTTCATTTACTTTTCTTTGTAGTCTCAACATTTGTCTAAACATACACATTTTTTATAGAGCACAAGTCATGAAATCCTATAAGTGGGGAGATAAGTTTTCAAATTGAGACAGTGTAGAAATGTGCTGTGCACACTAGATTTAGAGACGAAGGATCCATACAACCGTGTGACCTGAGTGTGTGGGGAATGATCAGAGCAAAAGGGAGTCGGGAATGCCCTGGGGGTGAGGAGGCGAAGTTACTGGGTGCACTGTGGGGCTCAGTGGATCAAAGAGCTGTTCCAGGCCTTTTCCGTGCTCTGTAGTGCAGGTCTGGGCCCCAACTGGCCCTCATGTTGTTCCTGCCTGCAGTGCTGAGGTCAGGCTTCTAGTCCCATTGAATCCCAGAAGGCTTTTCCTGGCCTGGCCCAGTGGGTGGGCTGAGCCAGGCTCTCCTGCCCAAGTGCTCTCTTTCTGGCTTAGACCTAAGCTCTCTTCTTCCCAAAGCAAAAATGCAGCCCCAGCCCTCCCTCGAGAGTACTGTGACACAGCTCTTCACTGCCCCTCAGGGCCTGGTTCCTGGTCTAATTTATCTGCTGAGCTCCACAGCACCATGATATACAGAAGTGCTTCCAGAGCTGGGCAGCCTGCAGGGACCAAAAGCCCAAGCTACATAACCCAACTAGGGAAATTGTGTTTTATGACTCTTGAGTAACAGTTTGGTATTTAGATTAATTTTTAACTGAGGGTTGAACCCAGGGCCTTTATTCTGAACTGAATTCCCAGCCCTTTTTGAAACAAGGTCTTGCTAAATAGCTAATTTGTCCTGCTGGATTCAAATTATTCAAATTCAGTTTATCTTCCTGCCTCAGCCTATCAGAGTACTGGGATTACAGGCATGATCAGCACACCCAGGGGGATGTTAGTTTTTGGTACAACAGACTCGCTCTGTCTTAGTCCTTTTTCTGCTGCTATAGCAGAACGCTATGGATAGGGCAACTTGCACACAGTAGAAATCCCTTTGTTTGAGAACTATGGAAGCTGGGAAGTCTAAGATCAAAGGGTCCCTGCAGTGAGGACATTCTTACTGCATCACAGCATGGAGAGGCAGGACCAGTGCCCAAGCGGGGTCTTGTCCTCTGCCTACAAAGCCATTAATGCCATGAGGTGGGGGCATCCCCATGGCTTATCCAGTCTTCATCACCTCCCAAGGCCTCACCTCCAGCTGATACCAACAAATGTACTCGGGCATTAAGTTCCAACATAGGAGCTTTTGGCAGGCACATTCAAACCCTAGTAAAGTCCTATTAGACAAGGCTCTTAAATCATAGCCACCAGTAGTCACGAAATCAATTTGTGACCTACAGCTACTTACTGTTCACCTTTATTGAGGTGAATCTGGCAAATAAAAATGGTATATTCTCAAGGCTTACAGTATTATGCACCTTTTTATAAAAGTAGGGGATTTTTTATAAAAGTAGTGGAGAGCATTAGAATAGACTGGTTGATGGCAAACCTGTGGCACGCATGCCACAGTGAGCTGTTTGTATCACTGAAAGCTCCAAAAGGTTCACCATCCCTCGGAGAGACCATAATAAAGTGTAGTTAGTGATGGACTCTGAAGTCAGACCTGTTGAAATTGAACCACCTTAGTGTGATCACTTACTATGTGGCCTAAGGAAAATTATGTAACTTCTCTGTGCCTCAGTTTCTTCACCTTAATAATATGCATCTTTCTTTTTTCTTTTCTTTTTTCCTTTTTTTTTTTTTTTGTATTTTAGGGAAGGGTCTGCAGGGGTTCGGGCTTTCACTATTAAATCGGACTTGTAGTGATCTACCTGTTTACAGCCTCCCAAGAGTTGGGATTACAGGAGCATGCCACTATGCCCAGTCTAATTATATGTGCCTTATACACTTGTTATAAGGATTAAATAACTGTATATGCAACACTTAAAAAGTATGTAGCAGGTGTTCTAAATATTTTATGATTCACATTTTGTAAATGTGAATCACAGAATATATGTTTCTCATTGAAGTCTCTGCATCAGTCAGTTCTTGTCTCAAGAAAGCTGCATAACAAACATATAAAAATCACAGTAGTATTGAATGTACAGATTTCTTTCTAAAGTGTTTCAGGGTAACTGGGTGCTCTCTGCTGATCTCATCGTTCATTTATCTGTAGGTCAGCCAACAAGTGACCAGTCTAGCCTGGGCTGGGCAGCTCTGCTTGAAGCTCCAGGTCCTGCTGTGTGGGCTGGACCTGTTTGTTCACCTTTGTTCTAAAGAATGAAAACTTTAGGAATGGATGAGAATTCTGCATCAAACCAAATCATCAGTGAGTCCGCCTCTGTGTCAGGTACAGGAACGAGCTGCTCAATAACTTCTGCATTGTAGCCAATGCCGGATTCTCACCGCAGCAGGGGGCACTGTCCCTTGCTTAGCAGCCGCCACTTCTGGCTCTGGATGTGGGTCTGTCCCAGAACTAGCCTCAGTGTTGGGACTAACAGGCTTACCTTTCTATTCCTCCTATAAGGACTTCAGTGTCATGAACTTGGGTTGAGGGACATATCAGCTTTTCAGTAGTGAGCTGTGGGGTTTTCCAACTCTTAAAAGAAGTTATACAATCATTCAAATAAAGCAAGATGTTTGGAACCTTTGCTGGACCCAAACCGGTATCTCAGATGGAGACTCAATATGGCACGCTGATTGTTATGGTTTGTGTCTAGTTGTCCCCAAAGCCTCATGCAGTCATAGGGCAAACTTCCAGACTTTCGGATAATTTGTGATCCAAGGCTGGGATTATGGGTCTGAATACCGCTGGGATTATGGGTGTGAGTGCTACACCCACCCTGGGGTGGAGAGCCTGAAAACAACATAAGTGAGACAGAAACAGACTTGCTCTCTGTAGCCATTGTTGCCACTACACCTTCATTTGTTCCCACTGTCATGAAAGATTGCTCTCTGCCAAGCACCATTCTGCCTTGGAACCGGCTGAATAGGAACTGGAACCTCCATTAACTGTGAGGTAAATAAATCTTTCATTCCTTCATTTTGGATGTCAGGTATTTGTCCCAGCAATGAGAGAAGAGTAACTAAGACACTGATCTAAATGGAGTTGCTAAAGTCTAGAGATGGGGTAGAGAGAGGGTGGCTGTCACTCAAGGCGTCCTTTGAGTGGCCTGCTGGATGTCACATTCTCAGTTCTCTCCAAACCACAGGAAACTGCACACCAGAAGGGCTCCTTTAAGATTAATGTGAGCTTTGTAAGTTTTCTAATTTCCCAGGGGACAATTTTAGTTCACAAAAGTTTGCTACATGGGCACTCCTTTTGAAAGTAGCATTTGATTTTTTTTTTTTTTTTTTTTTTTTTTTTTTTGCAGTAGCAAATTTAGAATCCTAGTTCTACCTTTAAGCTTCTATTATGGTTTGTGTCTAGGTGTCCAAAGCCTCATGCAGTCATCAAGAGGCTTCTGGAGTTTGTGATTGATTCTTGATCCAATGCAGGGATTATGGGTGTAAGTACCCTGGAGCAGATACTCTGCACTACAATGCAAGGAGGGGAGAGAGGCTTGCTAGCTGCCTGAGCTGCTGCCATTCCTTTTGCTCTCTGCTCTTTGCTGCTATCGTGAAAGTTGCCCTCTGCCCTGTGCTGCTCTGTCTTGGAGCTAGCTGAGTATGGACTGAAACCTCCACTAACTGTGAGATATATAAACCTTTCCTTCCTTCATTTTGGGTGTTGGGTATTTTGTCCAAGCAATAAGAGAAGAGTAACTGAGACAGCTTCTGAGTCACTTTTTCAAATCTTGTGCTATTCAAAGGGACAGTAATGATCTGTTTTATGGGAGATTTTTCTTATGGGTTACTTTCACTCAGATTGAGTCAAGCAGCTTCAAAGGATATTTAAAACTGTATTGATAAATGTAATTTTTTTTTTTTACTAGCACGAGGTATACAGGGTGTACAGAGTCTCACTGCATAGATCAGACTCATAACAATCTTCTTGTTTATAGCCTCCCAAGTTCTGGGATTACAGGCACACACGACCACACCCAGTTTCAATTGCTGTCTCAGGGTGCCCTAGGGGCGGGGCTGGCACAGCAAGCCCAGGACTCGAATTCCCAGCCCCTGTGTCTAAGCAGATGCTTTAATCCACGGAGCTATTTGGCTGGCCCTATGTAATATATTTTATTTGATTTTCAGCAAAAACTAACAGCTCCTGCCACATTCTGATACTACACTGTTCTCAACAATCAATATTCTTTCATTCTCTCAGAAAATCTAGCTGACACTTTATGCTGTCGTCTCTGCTAGTCCTGGGATGATGCTTGGGTACTGTGGGGGGTTGAGCAGCATCTCTGACTTTTCCCTACTAGATACCAGTTCCACCAGTCCCTGGCCAGACTGTGACAGCTGAAAGTGTCCCCAGACATTGCTAAATGTCTCTTGCATGGGGGATAAGGTTGAAGCCCCAGCTGGGAGCCGAGGACTGGGAGGGGTTGGGCCCTAACTCCCACCCCCACTCAGAACTCCAACTGGAGCTTCATGTGGAGCCTGTGCTCAGAGAACCCTGACAGGATAAACCAGGCTCTGCGGAACAGGGCAGGATTGGACAACCTCAGAGGCGAGAAACCAGACACATCGCCCTTTGTACAGAGTGTGCAATTAGGGAGATCATTCCACTTTATTAAAAAGAAAATGTCACAGCTGGGACCTTCTATGAAGATTCCCAGGAAATGGTAATTATTTACCAACCACCTCAAAGACACAGGGCAGAGTTCTAAAATTTGGTAAATAAGAAAGTGGGAGGAAGAGACAGAACCCAAATGCAACGTCAGAGTTCAGCTGTACCAAGCCTAAACCAGGATAGGAAAACATCTACCTTAAAATCCTTGTCCCCTAGCTCTGTGTTACAGCCTAGGCTGGCAGCTGAGGCCCAAGCAGCCCAGCGGCACAGATCTACCCCATACTAGCAGGAAGGATTCGCTCAGTCCCATCTGTTCCGTGCCTGTTTCTGCAGAGATGCTTCGCTAATTACTACCCCTGAACCTGTCTGCATCGCGCTCAACATCCCAGCCTCCCAGATATTTAACTTCAGGCCTTCACACCCCCACCTCATTCAGTCCTTCCCACTGCAGCACCCCTAGGAGCCTGGACTAGACTGGAGAGTAATAGCTAACAGCTGTCCAGTGGTTACGTGGCCCAGACACTGTTCTAAGCAATCATTGTTTTAGAGGCCAAAGAGGATTTCCTCTTTCCAGGGCTGCCCACTGTGCTGCCTGCTGCTGTCCCCGGGAAACAGAAGCAGACCTGCTGGGGCCTGCAGCATCTGTGCTTGTGACCTTGGCTTAGGTTCCTGTCATCTTTGCAAGGAGAAGCGCAGCGATTAGCAAGCCAAGTCGGGCTGGGCAACTTGGAGCAGTCCCTGGGATTCTGCTGAGCGCATCCCATGAGGGCAGGTGTGGGGTGTGGGGAGCCGAGTGGCAGGGTGGGAGCAGCCATCAGCCCCCAGTGACCTTCAGGGTTGGAGAGAGAGGAAGAGGAAGCAGATTTTTGCTGCTCTGCGCTCACGGCTTCCTGAAGGCGGGCCTCCTTGCCTTCCTCTGGGCCCACACTTAGCTCACACACTCACAGATCCACACGTGGGGCAGTGTCAGAGCTGACAACGCCCAAGAGCCAACAGTGACTTGTCCTCAAACTCTGCACTCTGAAAATGAAGCCTCTGACTTCACAGTAACTTCATTTTTCTCTGTTGGAAGCCAGCTCTGCAAAGAACTGAGCCAGAACCTTGACCTGTGTGAATTTCTCTAACCTCTATCTTCCATAGCAAAATACATTTTGAAACAAATTTTGCTTATTTGAATACAAAACATCTCTTTTTCCTTCTCATTTCCTGTTTCCTCTTCTCCCTGTCTCCATGAAGTCTGCACATTGAACTGCAGGGCTATTTTCTAGAATGTTCTCAGGTACCTGAAGGCCTGTGTGCTCGAGTTCTAGGCCCAGCCTAAGCACCCTAATCTGACCCACGGAGACAATTGTGTTCTGAGGAAGAAGCCTTGTATATTTGGGAATGTGTAAATTGGCCATTCTTGTCCAGCTCGCTCCCTCTGGAAGAATGAGAGTAAGAAATAATCACTCTAAGATGGTGGAGACTTCAGGAATTTGAAGTTGGTGTCTCTGGTGAAACTTACACTCATGGATGGATCCAGTTGCTGACGACATTCTTCTTCCCTCCCCCTTCCCCCGACTCATAGTACAAAGCAGGATAGAGGGTGAGTTTCCAAGGTTTTGGAGCCAGACAGTCCTTTAACTCCCAGAATCGCTGCTTGAGCTGGTCACTGAATTCCCCCATTTAAAAAAGGAGGACAGTAATGGCTGCCCTGAGGTTTGCTTGGAGGAGCCAGTTTAAAAAAATGAATGTGTCAAAAGAACTTAGAATTTTATTAGAATTCCTGTTAGGAAGGTAGTGCTGTCTTTACTGAGAAAATAATTAGGCAAATACAAGAAGCAGAATCCAACATCCTGTAGCTAGAGGTGGGTGGGACACTCCCGGCAAGACAAAGGGAGGATTTTGTTTGCAGCTCCAGGGAGGAAGTGGGGGGTGGGGTAACAAGGGGCAGGGCGGAAACCCCTCCCTGAGCTGCCCCTGCAGTCCCCCAAAATCTAGAGTCAGATTTATTCAATTCATGGATTATTTCAAGTAAGTAATGAAGAAAACAGAAGGGACTGAATTTTGTCTCCAGGGATATGGAGGCAAAATGTACTATCATTTCAGAGGAAGAGATGAGGGAGGCAAGGACAGTCCAGGACCAAAGACACAGGGACCCTCCTGGGACGGGTATTGGGCCATCAAAAGCATTGAATCTTGGAACCAGATAGCTTTCTGAGACACAGAAGACCCCAGCTAATATCATGTCATTTAGTATCATTCATTAGTTACCATTTCATGCTTTCCCTGGGCCCTTCCTTCTTGATTTTCAGCCCGAAATTACAAATTACTCTGTGTGGAAGCCTCAGATTTTCCAAATGTGAGTTAGCACCATTAGTGGGGGTCCCTCCAGGGTACTCTTACTGTGGGAGTCATGGGCCTGGGTGATAAATGCTTATTTGTGTGTCTGGTCTTCTACCAGATTCTATACTCAACGATGTCAAAAGATAAATCTACATCACCCTGTTCTCATATATGCCGACCTGGCCTTGCACCTTTTATACCATAGGTTTTCAGTAAAATATATAGTCAATGCGTGAAGGTAGAATAGAAAATGCATAGTATCTGTGTTGTTGGGCTGGGCCTAAGGAGGTTCCCAAGCCTGAGCTTCCCCCATGGAATTTACCAAACATTCTGCAGGAGTTTGTAGGGTCCAGTCCTGACTCTGTCACTCAAAGCTGTGTGGTACTGAGCCCCGTACTTAGACTCTCTGAGCCTCACTCATTTCCATAAGTGAATGTAAGATACAGGTTGATGTGAGTTCTCAGTGGAAGGACTAGCAGAAAGGGGAGTCAGGTCCCAAACACATTTGGTCCTCAATTCTGAGTTTTATTTTGATGGATCTGGCCCATCCACAGTCCGCATCGCATCAAAGCCCTCAGAACCTTATGAATTTTGGGTTCATCTCCTCACTCTCCCTACTTTGCTAGGCTCCTCTTGGTCCCAGGCAATCCTCTAAACTAGGGTTTCAACAAACCGCACACTGTAATCCAAATCTAGCCCAGCACCTGTTTGTGTACGTACTGCCCGTGAGCTAAAGAAAGCTTCTACAGTCTTAAATAGTTCCAGAAAAGATGTTGAAAAGACTTTTGTGGCATATGAAAGTTACTTGAAATTCTAGTTTCAGGGCTTGTAAACAAAGTCTTGCTGGGGAGCACCTACCCGCACTGTTCATGCTGTCTGTGCCTGCGGTCTTGGTGTACAAGTGCTGCTACAGCAAAATGCCATAAACTGGGACGCTTTATGAATGATGGAGGTTTCTTGCTCAGAGTCCTGGAATCTGAGTAGTTCAGGGTCAAGGCATCAGTAGGTTAAGTGTACAATGAGGCTTTCAGATTTGTAGAGTACCTTCTGTGTTGGGGACAAAGGGTAGAATTGGCCAGATGCCTATTGGGGCCCCAAGTTGTTTTGTTTCATTTTTATGTACTGGGGATTTAATTTAGGATTTTATCGTTGAAGTATATCACTACAGTCACACACACACATTCTCTCTCTCTCTCTCTCTCTCTCTCTCTCTCTCTCTCTCTCTCTCTCTCTCTCTCCCTCAACTTTAAATATGAGACAGAGTTGTACCACTAAGTTGCCTGGTCTAGGCTCAAACATGGGATTCTCCTGCTTCAGCCTTCCACAGGGCTAGGTTTACAGATGCGCGCCTCCAGGGCCAGCGCTCCACCCATGTGACCTAAGAGCATTCCAAAGGCCCTGCCCACCCCAGTAACTAGCACCTTGGGGTTAAGTTTCCATCATTCTCAGAGGTAGAAAGATTGAGACTCCAGTCTTACTTTGGCTATGTTGGCAGCACTGATTACTTGTAACAAACATTGAGTGGCCCCAAAAGCCAAAAATCCTTACCATCTGGCTCTTTGTTTAAAAATTAAAGAAAAAGAAAATCTATCAAACCCTGTTCTAAGCAGTCCCTAAGGCTGGTGGGCATCGTGTCCCCACAAGTGCCATGTGAAGTTGGTGCCATCATTACTCTGATAGTGAGGAGCCCAAGGGGAAGGACACCTTTCCATGATGTTGCCAAGGTTCCCAGCTTCTTCAGACATAGCAGGGCTGGATCAAGCCCCCTACCTGTGCATTGGAGACAACTTCAATATGCTGCCCTGGGGAGTCAGGCTTGGTGGGCTTCTGACCAGGGCAGTGACATGATGAAGTGCAATCCTAAAGTGACCTGTATGGCCACTGCCTTGAAGGGGAGAAGAGTTGGGGAAGGAGCAAAGAATAGGGTTTAGAAAACTGCAATATGGAGTTGAGAGTCTTGGTGTGACTGCAGTCAGCCAGGTACCCATATGTTAGGGCTTGCATCTAGATGTACCCCCAAAGCTTCATGTGGCCATAGGTGCAGCTTTGCAGAACTGTCTGGGTCTAGGGTGCAGGATGCTGGGATTAAGGATGCCCCATCCTGGGAATATGAGGGACAAAAAGAGAGCTGTGGCTGTTGCATGCTACCACTGCCTGCCCTGTGGCGTACCCTTTTTCCCTCCTGTGATGCCCTCTGCCACTCCACCCTGCCTCGGAGCCAGCTGGCTAGGGTCTGAAACCTCTGTGAACTGTGAGCTAACTCATCTTCTTCTCCTTTAACTTGAGGTCTCAGCAACAAGGAAAGTAACTAAGACACTGTATAAACTGAAACACATAATTTCACTTCTCTCTGCCTAGTTTCTTCAGCATACCACAGGGCTCAGTAACAAGATCTAGAGGGTTCTCCCTTAGGTGATCGCTGAGAAGATTGGAATGGAAATTTTGTTTTATTTATTTGTCTTTGAGGCACAGAGTGACCCCCGTATAAACATCAGCTATGGTTATGTCTGCAGTCCCTTCTCTGTTCCAGAGTCCCTCCAGGGAACTGGGGTACAAAGAGGCAGGAAGACAAACTAACCAGACCAGATGTCTGCTAAGAGGCATGCACTGCCCACTGGGGCAAGAGGGTGCATCGGTGGCTAGGGAGTAATAAATGCTGTGAGTGCCCCTGTAGGAGCAGAGGGAGCTGGCTGGGCAGGGCCTCCTCTTCAGACCCCTCCTGAATCCCAAAGCACCCCGCTGGCTCTGCCACAGACCCCCTCATCCCAGACTCCCGGTGGCCTCAGTGGCAATACCAGGTCCTGGGCTTGTTTCCAGTGTCCTGGCAGAACAGTGTCTGGAAGACTGTAAAGGACAAACCAGCCCAGCATCTAAGGCCCCTGGGGGAATGTGGCCCAGGACACAGCTCGGCCACTTCTATATGTTCAGTGACAATACATTCATGGCAAGAGCTGTGGATGGTAAAAACCTGGCTCCTGGCCCCAACCTGGAAATGAGACTCCTGTGCATGAGACTCCTGTGCCCCTGAGGTGTACTGAATCCGAGCAACTAAGAATTTTATCAGAGCCAGGGATTTAGCTTAGGGGTGCAGCACCTACCTGGCAAACGTGATGTCCTGACTTCAATTCCTGGTACCATCCCCAACAAAGAACTGTATTGTACCTGTGCCAGGATCTCTTGCCTGCCTTCTTGTTTTTTGTTTCTTATTCCAAGTATTAGTTTCTGATTTATTATTTACAAATGTGCATTTATGTCTATTAGCTATGCATAGAAGAAAGACCGGAAACACCTGTGGCTGGCATTCAACTGTAGTAGCCATGGGACAATGGAGGAATGGAAAGGAAAAATGAGAGAAGGAAGGCGCTGGAAAGATAAAATGGAATTAAAAAGTGAGAACTGTTCATTGCTATCACTTACTATTAGGAAGAAGAGACATGGGCAGCATTTTCTTTTAAAAGCCACACTGACTGCCACTCCAAAGGATGGTGGCAACAGGAAGGAGATAGCAGCGCTTTCCCTTCCATCTCATTGGTTCCAGTCCAGAGACAGCCCCCTCAGATCTTAAGAGACTTCCTGTGTAAAGGATTTGCTGACTCCAGAGACACAGCACCTATAGCTGCCTGCTGACCTCAGTCCTGGGGCCCTCTTTAGGTTCAGCGGCCTTGGAGGAGACAAAGGAAAGTCCAGATGGGCTTAGTTCTACAGTTTGTCCTGTTCACTGTGGACCGAGCTGTCTTGTAAGGGGCACAGATTCTACAGGATGTTAAACAAACGTTGCAGTAGAATGTTGGTAAGAGAGGAGACCTACATTCAGCAGGCTCCCACACCATGCTTCTGGCAACTGGTACAGATGACTGGAAGCACATCAGTGTCCCCAGAGCAAGCCACCAATGACCCTGTTTTAGAAAGAAGTCAGGGCCCTCACTGCTGGGGGAGTGGCCGAGACAGTCCAATACCAGCTGTATGCACCTTTCCGACTGCTCCTGGGATCTTTCCCCCCAAGGAGTTTGGACCACATATGCTCTGAAGGTAGTAGCCCTTCCTCCAGCAGAGCATGATGTAACCATCCAATCCTCATCCCCAAATGTTTTGCAGATTTTCTGGGGTGACTGTTTCCTGTGTTCTGAGACTGCAGGTGGTGAGAGGATCGGGCTTAAGAGCTGTGGACAGCACTGACACCAGGGCTGCTTCTATCCGTCAGGATGCGCTGAGCAGCGAGTAACAGAGAACAGCCCAAGCTGGTGTGGATAATAAAGAGGAATGTGGAGCTCTTGTGACTGAATGTACTCTGGGATTTCAGGTGGGGTTGGATATGGGTCTTCACAAAAGCCCTGGCTTTCTTTTCCTTGCTTTCTCTGTTTGCCATGATGTCAAGTTGATCTGAAGGTTCTGTTTCTGCAGAAGAGTGGCCAGAAGGCATAGCAAATGAGCTTTCATACTTATGTCTACAAAGGAAGCATCCTTCCTAAGTCCTTGATGAAAGTGTGGCCCACCGATTAGCTCGTCTGGGGTCCTTCACCCACTGCTGAACCAATCACTAAGGCCACGACTTAAACACTCCTGACTTTAATGCATCATGACCTATCCCTGCATCTGGGAATGAAGTGCTTTGCTCACCCAGCACCTTGTTTCTTTGATTTCTAACATGGAAGTCTCTGGTGTCACTAAAAGCATGGTTCAACAAAGCAGTGAAGGAAATGACAACCACTTTTTCAGAACACTCAAAAAATCTTGAAATCATTCCTGATGTCTTTATTTCTTTCATTGCATCCCCATAGCCAATCTATTATCAAAACCCACCAGCTCTGCCACAGACTATATCTAGAGTCTGACCCCTTCACCCTTGTCTGCAGGGTGGCTTGGTCCACCTACCTGTTATCTCCCATCAGGATAGTATAGTAGGCTTCTCCTGGCTCCTTACTTGCTGCACAGAAGTCAGGTTGATTCTTCTAAATACCAAGTAGGATCATGGCTCCCCTCACCTCTACAACCCCAGAGCACCCATGTGACTCCAAAGAAAAGCCAGAGAATGCAACAAGACCCCATGTGCGGCCTATACAATTTCACCTCCCACTGCCCTCTCCTACCTCTGCTTCAGCTGAGTTGGTCTCTTGCTGTACCCCGCAAAGGTCAAGAGTGTTCCTGCCTTAGGCCTTGAGTATATTGTCCCCACAGTCTAGGGACAAGTTCTTTCCAACACCAGCATGGTTCTGTCCCTCTGCTCAAAAAGTGACACCATCAGAAAGACCCTGCCTGGCCACCCAGCTGACTGCAAGCTCCTCATTTGGCTTTGTTTTTCATAGCACTTACCATTGCCTAAAATAGTTAAGTATTTTGTTTACATGTCAAGTTTGCTGGCCCTCCCAATTAAAATTTCCCTGATGGCAGAGTTTTTCCATCACCACAGCTCCAGTGCCTAAGCACAGTGAGCACAATCAACAAATAGAAGCAAATGAATGCTTTCTGTTCTTGCTCATTATTTTGATAGAACAAATAATATATAAACTAGGAAATGGCTAACAGCAGGTGAAAGATATCCAACCCCTCCAATAAATAAAAAAATGTAAAGTAAATATGACCAGGAGAACATACACACCTATTAAAACGGCATGACCAACAAAAATGATAAATCTACTGCTACTGATAAAACAATGAATTTGGCATTTTTATGGATTGTTGATGACGAGTCTCACTGATTCATTTATTCAATTATTAGACATTATTGGATGCCTGCTATATACCAATCATTGTACCATTTTCCAGCCTATACTCTGATCCATTGTACATTTCAAAAATCTTTGTATTAGCATGGACTAGGTTAGCTGGATAACCCTGGAATCCTGATGGTTTGCCATAACAAACATTTCCTGGCCACTCACTCAATATACCAAACTCAGGTCAGCAGAGAGAGAGCTGTGATCCACGGGTTCAGGGTGAAGGGAACCCACCATTGAGAACACCACTGGTGCCCCTGGCCAGGGGACAGAAGAGAGTAGCAAACTGTACGCAGACTTCTCACATCCATATCCAAGAGCTTCAATTACAACTACCCTCCACACTCTGTTGTGTAGAAGTAGCAAATGGCCTTACACACTGAAAAAAGGGTCAGAAAGTAAAGTTTTGGACAGCTCAACAGAGGCTGAGAAACCAACAAGTAAATAAACATTAATAACACTGGCCACTTCCATCCCTGCCCAAGTGCTCCTACACCCTACCCCAAGTACGTAAGAGGCCACAATAAATAAAATGTGCATCAGTGTCTTGCTTATTATTTTAATAGATTAAAAGAATCTTACATGTTGAATAATGAAGATACACATAATGGACTGATAGCTTATCTATGTGTAATAGATTATTGTGCAGTCATAAAAATGATAGTTAAGGTAGACTCTACATATGAAAAAAATAATTAGTACTAAAGGGTAAGTAAAGATTAAGTAAATGAAATGGGTTTTATGGCTACAGCACTACAAAAGCATGCACAGTTTAATGTAAGGAGCTCTGTTACAACGTAGTGATTCAACAAATGCCTTCCAGAGGCTGGGGGCTGCAGATTCAAAGATTAAACACATTGTCTTAGTCCTGGGAGTGCTACAGCCTTGTAAGAATAGTATTTTATTGCTGTACTGGGGATTAAACCCAGTGCTTCTGTGCTAAGCTTTTTTTTTTTTTTTTTTTTTTTTTTTTTTGAGACAGAGTCCTTCTAAATTGCCAGGGATGGGCTCAAACTTGCATTCCTCCTGCCTCAGCAGCCAGGGTGTTGGGGTTATAGGCATATACCACTGTGCCTGGGTCTATAAGAATATTTTAAAGGGACTGAAGGAGTCTCTTGTCTAAACTAGGAGAGCTGTTCTAACAGCTTTATAGCTGCACATCAGGATGGAGTCTCCTTCCATTTTGACTTTAACCTCTTAGGGAAGGAGAGACAGCAAATCTTCATTCATGACATAGTTCTAAACTTGTCATAAGTGGATCCAAAAAAGGTCCAAGACCCAGTCCTTGCTTGCTGCTCTGAAGGTCCCAGCCTGTGTACACACACACACACACACACACACACACACACACACACACACACACATACACTGGTCCTTGCTGGCCACAGCTTCCAGCCTCACAAACTTTTTGGGGGAGAATCAGGAATCACACTCAGGACCTTGCCCTTGCTAGGCACGTGCTGCACCACTGAGCTACCTCCCCAGCTCTCAAAATCTTTACACCATACTCCACATCAGACTCAGATGTTCCTGTGCCTGGAATCATAGCTGGGGCCCCTAACTCCTGGAGTGCACTCAAACATACTCTCCTGCAGACTTCCCCTCTTGGGGACACCTTCCTCATCCTTGTTGTTCAGCTTTCTCTACTCTTCTGCCCTCCCTCCCTCTGACTTCAGTCTTTGCCAAGTAGTTCTTCCTGCCAGGAGTCATCGGACCTGCTCCCTTGTTCCCTTGGAGTTGTTCTTTCTCTGAAATGCCCCATCCTCAGCCACCCTCTTCAAAATAGAAGTCCCCATCTATCTCCCCTTCCTTTCCCATCCCAACCATCCTGTAAGGATGACACAGACAAAGGAATAATGTACAGGACTACAAGATAAACCCTGAGAAGACTTCAATGACCATATAGGAAATATAAAGTTCATGTGTTGGTATATAAGTTTTGATCTACCTAGGTCTTAACCATCCAGCAGAAAAGTATAAAAGTATAAAAATGAAGTATACATCGTGAGCCCATAATATTAAGCTGAGCTGTAAATGGATATGGTCAACAATTTCTTTGAGTAACTCCCTAT
>PVKA01009258.1:0-69194 GCA_004027165.1 Ctenomys sociabilis | reverse complement strand
CAGAATTGGTCCTACTTGTTAATTAATCAAATTAAAAAAAGAAATATATGATTAAGAAATGATTAATTTAAAAATTAGGTAAATCTTGTTTCTAGAAGAGAATATATTTACTTGTCATTGAATTTTTATAGCTTTAATAGCCCTTTTAAAATATCTGTCAGGATATTTTTTATATTGTAGAAGTAGTACCTGTCACTTTACAAAATAACTCGGAATCATTAATGTTGTACTCACATTGTTTGTTAAATGTAGTCAAAAATTTTCCTGAACCCTTCTTATAGCGTGTCACACCTTTCTCCTCCACAATACAAAATATGCATTTCTTCAGCTGTTACACCCTTTACAATGTTATACAGCTCATGAGATATTGGTTACATCTACAGGTTTGATGTAACTATCTTAGGATGTTAGTTTGCTTAGTTTTGCTTTTAAAAATGGTTCTAAAATACAAATCTATGCATCGGTTTTCCCTTAGGAAGAATTCTTAAAGTGGAATTATAGAGTCAACGTTATGATTTTTTAACACTTCTTGATACTTTCTGTTATCACAATAAATATGAATCATACATGAAAAATGTTAAACCATTCTAAGAGTATAATACTCTTACATGTTTTCCAATTTTCTTCAAAACAGAAACCTTCACTTCAGAAACAAAATTAAGGAATAGTATGGAGAGGTTTTTCTCTAATATGTTTAAAACAATTAAAGTGGTAACTAGTCAATATTACTGTTTTTAAGTAGACCTACTATATAATTAAAAATGAAGCTGACCTGGAAGAGTAAAAGGCTGGTACAGCCATGAGATTACATAAACACAAACACAAAACACAGCATAATAACAACAAAACTGTCAGAGGAAAGCAGGCTTGACATGTAGCTGGAGTGAATTTTTGAATCAGAGTGGAAGGGACTTTGCTACACTTCACGTTTCATTTAACCTCATTATGGAAGCACGAATTGCTACAAATTCACCATTTATCAATATGTACCCAGGCTGGCCCCTCCATGAACAGGTCCTGCACCACACTCATTCTACTCCTTTTTCTAGTGGAAGGGAATGATTGAACACGTAGAAAGACAAATGTCTGCTTCATGAGATGGAAAAGAAAACAAAGCAGCAATAACATATGAAAAATAAGTTCAAGTTGTGTTAGGGTCATAACACAGATTAAACAGAAATCTGAGTCAAATTTCAAAATCTTGAGTTGCTGAATGTTTTAAGAGAAAATCTGCACAGGAGTCAGATGATTTGTATGTGTAAACTTTAGAAGACTTTTCTTTTACCTTCATTGGAATTAAGCCTGCTTTTTTCCTTGTAAGTATACACAAGACAAAACAGACTTCATCATGTTTTTGCATCTGTGTTTTTGAGGTATCTGACCTTTTGAGATGTGGATAAATCCCGAGACATATTTGTGATACGACAGGTAATGGCGATATTTTCCTAATGGCAACTCTTCTTTCTGAGGTGCTTTCTTGGATATGATGAAAATTTATAGAATTTTGAGACACAATTTTTAAATTATGGCCTTTCTAGGCTACAAAAATCCAGTTCAATCTTTGTGGGTCTGGAAAGAGTGGAGTGTTCTGCTTATCAAGTTTACTTAATGGACAAAGATTATAGTCCTCAGTGCATTTGCTGTCATCCATATTGTGTAAGTTTATGTTAATAAATCTGTGCGCAATGGGGAAATAAAAAGGATCAAGATGTGACATGTATAAATATCAGGATCCCTTGATAATATGCCTATTACGTATCACAAACACGTTAATGATAAAAATTGTGTCCGAGTAAGCATTTGCAAGTGGGAATGGTCCCTCAGCTTCATCATACATAAAACATTTGATTTGTTTCTATTTATGTCTTGTTTTCAGTTGTGACAATTGAACTGAGGCCCTTTCACAGGTAGACACTTGCTCTTCCACTGCGTTATGACCCCAGCCTGGACCGTGCATAACATTTGGTGTGGATTCAAAGGTACTTTAAATTTAAGCCCTTACCTTAAATCAACAAATACATACAGAAAGTTTCAAAATCAAAATAATTTGCAAATAAATATGCATGAACTGAAGTGTGTTTTAAAGTGCATAAATTAACTGCTTTATGTTAGAAAAATTTTAAGTGGCAAGCAAACACATCCTACCCTGCTGAAAGGCAGGTGAGTGTGTTCCTTGAAATTTACTTTCTGCATTTTAAAATTTTGCATTTTAATTTCTTTTTTTGGTAGCAGGTATTGAACTCATGATCTTTGTTTGCCAGGCATGTGCTGAGCTCTCTCTCCAGCTCTCATTTCTTTCTTTTTTTTTTTAATGAGAAAGAAATGACTAGACACACATTTCCAATACATAGCCATACATCTTCATACAAATAATTCAGCATTCAAATTTACTCTTTTTAAAGGAGAAAAAAAAATCTTTAGGAGTGAAGCAGTTCACCAGGAGGTTGATTTCTGGTTAGTTTGAGGTTGTGGTTAAATTAGGAACATGTTAGGAACATAACCCTTACTAAGTGAGATAACACCTAACAGTATAAGCACATAGAAGTCTCTCCTTTGATTCAAAGCCTGAATAATGAAAATACTGGGCCTTGTAGGGAGGTGTACTGATTATTTAAATTCACAGAAAATCCATCTCCTAGAATCATTTTCTGGGACTGTATTACTTTATTGACTTAAAGCTTCTGGAAATTAGAATCATGACATTGTTTGGGAGCCTTGGATACAACCAATCATTTGAAAGAAAAGGTCCTATTTTGCTTGGGAGTAATCAGATGTTTCAGAGAAATAAAAGAATCTTTTTTAGAAAGAGCTAATAATTTAAACAAACACCTAGAGCTGCTCCAGGCAGCTTCTATAAGACCACCACGTACCACCTGCTTGGCCTGCTAAGTCTGTATCTATTTGTGGACTTGCAGTGTATGGCAGCGGAGGGGCTACCCAGTGATATGCCTGGCAATACCAGGATGGGAAAGCAGGTTTGCAGATAACACCCATGGTGTTCAGCACTATTTCTTTATTCGTAAAGAAACTTGAGCCCCGCTGCTCCTGGCATTATTTCCTAAATTCTACCTCCCTGCAGAGGCGTGGCAGCTAAAGCTCCGCAGACTGTTTCCTGATGGAGCATTTCTGCATATTAAACAGCAGCTTACAAATAGTCAATGAGTCTCTGCTCCCACGCTTGGTCAGCACAAAAACCTGAAAGGACAGACTGGAGACTGGCAATGATGTGTTTTCTGCCTATTCATACACGGTATTGACATGGGCCATTAACATCTGCACAACTTGTTTTAGCTGGCAAAGTTGGGTATCTGGGAATTGATTTCAAAGGTCAATTCATTTCCAAGACAGTGGAATTATCTTCCAAATACAGTTCCGTAAAGTGCTAAAAGAAAAATAAAAATGAGAATTTCCAGTAAGGTTTAGAACTCACTTAAGGGCTGTGCTGATCAACGCAGTGCCCACTGGCTACGCAATGCTCCATGTAATGTGTAAAGAATGCAACTGATGGTAAATAATCTCATGAAGAGGCTGGAAACTAAAGCCACGTGAAATTGAGGGCAAACCTACCACAAGGCACACAGCTCCAGGTTTGAAATAGTGTGTGCATGTTATTTTTCACTGAGTTTAATATATTTTATTCTCCCCATCAGCACAAAAATTTTGCTCACTTCATTGCTGATAATAAATCTATTTTTAAAAAGCACTTGTCGATCTAGATTTAGAATCTAGACTTACATCGTTTTAAAATTTTATAAGTACATTTATTGGTGGTAGTGCCTTTAAACTCCTGGCTTAAAAGTTTTCAAACATGTCTTAACAGTGTACTATTGTTTGTTTTTTTTTTTTTTTTTTGTGGAACCAGGGATTGAACTCAGGCCCTTGTGCTTGCCAGGGAAGCACTTATTCCACTAAGCCATCTCCCTGGCCCTTATTGTTTGAAATGTGCTCTGGGATGAGAAGAACATATCTTAGAAAAGTCAGATAAGAGAATGGCAATGAAAAATAATTATTTTGAAAAAATCACGAATTTATATATAAAACAGAATTTTTTAAAATGTAAACTATTTTGGAAGTGCATTTTTCTTTTCAAACAGATTTTTTTTTCCTTACACCAAATGTATTGGCAATGAACTGTAAGTTCATGAAGTGTCTTTTTTATGTTTCCATGTAAATCAGGAATTATGCTTAGTCAACACTTTAATAAGGAGATCGGCAATCTGAGAGAAGTACGAAGAACAGCTCAGGCGCACTCACAGGGCTCCCTAGTGAGCACGGAACCTGTGTGGTCTGCTAAGCTACTTTTATACAGAGCTCCCTCCGTGGCCTAAAATATGGGATCCTATTTCCATATAGCAAATGGCTAGACATGTCTTTTCTAATGGATGTGTAGAAATAGTGAGCAGAAGACAGGGCAAAGTGGAGCAGGCAAACACGCATAAAATTGAGGGTAAACCTACCACAAGGCACACAGCTCTGGGTTTGAAATAGTGTGTGCATGTTATTTTTCATTGCGTTTAATATATTTTACTCTCCTCAGCACAAAAATTTTGCTCACTTCATTGCTGATAATAAATCTATTTTTAAAAAGCACTGGTCAGTCTAGATTTAGAATCTAGACTTACACCATAGCAGATTTGTGAGGGTATGGGTGAGTGCCTACAGAATAGGAAGATCGGGCACTCTCTTGACAAGCTGCTGGAGCTCCTTGCTGTGCTCAGCCAAGACACAAGAGGGGCATAACACTGTAGCACCTCTAGCTTCATTACTACAAATACAGACGCTGCTGATCAAATGGCTCAGTGTTACAGAAAGGCCCACTGAGTTACCACATTCAGCTCTCCAGTGCTGGGCTGACCAGCGCGGTGCCCACTGGCTACGCAGCGCTCCAGACCGCCTGCCCCGGTCCAGGATGTGCCACAGGTGCAAGAGGACATCAGGCTCTGAATATTCAGAATGAAGAATATAACGAATAGTCTCTCTTATAACCCCATGTTGAAAATGATGTTTTGAACATTCTATTATTATAAAATAGGGAATTTATAATCAACCCAGCTTTTAATTTTAGCATTAGTTTTGATAATGTGGCCTCTAGAAAATTGAATATTAC
The DNA here is from genome assembly GCA_004027165.1 of Ctenomys sociabilis. NCBI lineage: Eukaryota > Metazoa > Chordata > Mammalia > Rodentia > Ctenomyidae > Ctenomys > Ctenomys sociabilis. Next base: position 64,087 of record PVKA01009258.1, on the reverse strand, counting down.
ACATGTCTTCTGTATTGGCAAGCTCCTGGAGCACAGGAATTGTACTTTGTAGCTGCTATACTACTCCTGGTGCCGGGCATCTAGTAGGTGCTGCAAAAACACTTGCAGAACAAAGCACATCTTTTTTCTTACGTATTCGGTATAGGGTCTCACTACATAGATCAGACTCATAGTGATTCTCCTGTTTTCAGCCTCCCAAGCGCTGGGATTACAGGAGCATACCACCCTGCCCAGTCCCAACTGGTGTCTTAGCGCACCCCTGGGGCAGGGCTAGAATGGCAGGCCGAGGCTTGAACCCTTGGCCACTGCTCTCTGCCTAAGCAGGCCCTAAAACACATCATTTTTAAGTGGTGCGTGTAATCTGGTTTGCATTTTTAAGATGATGCTATATTTTCACATGAGTAAGATTATAGGAATCACATCCTAGGCACAGGAATAATAATTTTTAGGCAAATTCTTTACTCTCTAACCCCTTGTTTCTTTCTGAAATTGGAAGTCAAAGCAGTTCTGGATAGCAAGGGACACCTGTAAGCAACACCGATGTAGGCTGGGAAGCACAGTAACTGCCAGACAACTAGCTCTGGCAAAGGTGCTGCGCTCTCTGCCGGTTCTGCTCCTGTGTATCCCTGAAAATGAGGGCGCTCGTCCTTGGTTTGTGGTCGTCATCCCTGCACTTTCCTTCTTTCCTCTTCATTTTGGCTTACACACTTTTTGTTTTTGTGTTGCTGGGGATCATTACTTTTCTTTTTAAATACAGATTTCCATATGCCCATCATCCTTCAACAATGTATTGTTTTATGTTTTTGAGCTTTGTATACTTTCCAGTTTTTTAAAAATGGAAGCTCATCTTATTAGCAATTCTTACATTGCTACCAAAATAATGTAACAGTTTTAGCCAGAATATAAACATTATTCTCCATGGCTGACAACTTCTTGTTTTAACATGCTTAGAGGTTCTAAAAATTGAGTATATGAGGCATTAAAGCAAACAGTGAGACAATACCTTCATAAAACATTTCTTTAAGTATGTATGCAAGAGAGAAAGATTTTAAACTTAATCTGTTACCTCAATAATATAAAGCACTATGTTCTTGTAGAAGCAGTACAGGATGCACTTCGAGACTCTGTTATAGTTCCAGGCACCATGAACCATCAGTAAATTCTTTAAATACTTGAACTAAAAGAAGAGGGGAAAAAAATTAATATTCTCCTCGTCACAGTGCTGGCCGAGGGAAAGGGACAGAAGGAGGGCTTGCAGCATGACGCCTTACCTGAGCTATGGAATAATCAGAAGAATTGGCGGCCTGCAAGCCCTCGTTGCCACTTATGCCAACGCCCACATGGGCCGTCTGGATCATGCTGACATCATTGGCCCCATCGCCGACCGCAAGCGTTATGACTCTGACTTGCTTCTTAACCATCTCGACAACGTCAGACTTTTGAAGAGGAGAAACCCTTAAAAATTAGAACAGATTATCAGTTACCTCTGGCATCTGAAAAAAGAAATTTTGAAATGCTGTTTTGAAGAATGCAAGAGAAAAGATGCATATAAGTAGCTCATTCCAAATGAATGAAGGATGATTGTGAGAGTTTCAAGTTCAAAAATGCTTAATTCCAACTGCTAACATAAGTCTAAATGGGGAAAAACTGAAATCTTTTACTCTCAGACCAGGTACAAGACAAGGATGTCCTCTATCACCACTCCTATTCAATATAGTTCTGGAGTCGTTAGGGAGAGCCATTAGACAAGAGGGAGAAATAAAAGGAATAAAAATAGGTAAAGAAGAAGTTAAACTATCATTATTTGCAGATGACATGATACTCTACTTGGAAGATCCAAAAAAGTCTACCAAGAAGCTACTAGAATTAATATACCAATTCAGTAGCATAGCAGGAAACAAAGTCAATGCCCAAAAGTCAATAGCATTCCTCTACACAGATAACATACATACTGAGAAGGAAATTAGAGAAATAATACCTTTTACAATAGCACTATGGAAAATGAAATACTTAGGAATTAATCTAACTAAAGAAGTAAAAGATCCATTCAATAAAAATGCTCACTTCTATCAACCTGGTGGCCACTTTAAGACTTTAAGGGAGATAAAGCCTTAAAGCAAATCTGAAGCCAATGGCTAAAAGATTCAATACTGTTTTGTTTTATTTTTTAAAGTAGCTTACTAGAATGTATGATTCACATCAATTTGTCAAAAAATAACATCTGTGGTCAGAGATTTCATTACTTCTCAAAAAATAAAATCAAATAATTCTTCACTTGTGAATACAGAGGGCATAAAAGCTCCTGCAAAGTAGTCAAAGTACTACCTAAGTCTTGCATAATACTGGGCCAGGGATATAGCTCAGTGGCATAAGAGCCTGTCTGGTAAGCACAAGGTCCTGAGTTTGATTCCTGGTAATCCCCTACACAGTAGCCTCCTACGCAGTACCTGAGAAGAAAAACTTTTGAGCTCCTGTAAGAAAGATGGTCTTAGAACATATAGCGTCTGCTTAATAAAACTTAAAGCCTTTATAAAATTAATGACAGAAAGTTGCCTAACCTTTCAATCTGTTCTCAATCACGAAGGTCAGTCTAAACCATAGTGCTTCATTTTCTTCTAAAACCACTGGCTAATACTCATGTAGTCATCAAACAATCTTTTATATAATTGTAGGTGAGGAATAGAAGACATTGGCATTAATTTTGGAATAATTTTCACAGGCTTTTAAAAGCCACTTAAGAAATAAATTCCAAAACAATGACAGGAGAGTTCCAAGACTGAACACATCAATGCAATTAATATATCGTCCATGTTGTATTGGAAATTAAAAAGACAGGAAGATTACACAATGGATTGGTTCAACTATCAAGACAATAATTACAAGGTAAGCAACAGCTGGCATACACAATGTTTCTGGCAGAAAAGTTATCTCAGTGTTAAATTCCTTATCAATGTTAAGTGACACAGGTGTCTAATAAACAGCTATTGAAATGTGGCAAAATGTTTGCTATTCTCATTTTAAAGGATGATCATGACCCTAAAAGAACTGATGCATCTTTGCACACTTTCCTGATTACTTGGGCAGGAAAAACTCCTAGCAGCGTACACTCTGCACGTATGCATGCCTTTAGGAGGCCCTGGCCTCTGTACCAATGGAAGAAGCTGCAGCAGCTCTACCTTTTATCCCAAGTCAGAGAAACACTGCCTGAGTCTGTGAGCGGCTTGTGCAGCAACTGAGGCTCCTCTTTGTGTTCTTAGTGTCTGATCCCAAGGACGTACTCAATAAATGGTTGAAACAATTATAATTTTTTCTTTGGATTTCCTTTCAGAGTCTGGCAATAGTACAAGATGACACAACAGTGAACTGTTGGACTGAAGGAGTACCACACCATTAATGGGCCATTTCACTGCTAGCCTCCATTTTTCTTTGAAGCAATTTTCATTTCATTTTCACATTTTATTTAATTTTTCTTAACAGGCGAATATAAATGGTGAGTCCACTGGCTCTAGGCCAATGTTTTAAACACAGACTGCAGCTAATATTCAGTAAATGTCAAGCAAAAATGTTCCTCAAGATATGTTCTAGAAAGCAAATGGGGAAGGTGCAGGAAAAGAGAAAAGCATTTGAAAACATTTATCAAATTCCCTTTCACAGGCTGATAGTGTAAATACATTATGAAGTCACACTACAGAGCCCACGAGCTAGGACACAGTCGTATTTTCTTTACGAACTGAACCTGCATGGTGAGCTAATATTAGTGATTTAAGGCAGCATCAGTAGGGTTGGACTAAACTTTCTTTCCTCACAGTAATGCTCAATCTTTAACAACTGCAATTAAAAGTAGCTGAGGATTTTCATGCAATTCTAAGTGGATACCTAAGTGAGATACAAAAAGCAAAGAATAGGAGTGCCCTGAGCAAGAACAATGCCATCAAATAAAAAAAGTTATAGCACGAGACACCCCCATAGCACACTATGCAACTCGCAAGGGATCTGATGCCACTACTGAGCTGAAAGCATACAACTTGCTTAGAAGAAAATTCAAGAAACAGAGGAGGTCTTCACTTCTGATGAATCTGCAATAACAGGAGTTCATCAAAAGTAAAATATATACACACAGAACATTAAGTCAAAATATGAATGCACAAGCTTGTGATGAAGGACAAAGAACCTTATTTTGTATGAAGTTTGCTGGTTGAAATTCTGCCTATTTTTATTGGAGAAACTTGATTTGTGGGGAACAATACATGCTTTGTTTTGCTAACATGGAGCCCAGCATGAAATATTTCTTTGCACCCTAGTTTCCAGTTATCATATGCAGCAAATTTCAACAAGCAAATTTTTCTAGCAACTCACAATTTTTCTAGACCATTAGTAATGGTTAATAATCTTGACTGTCAACTTGATTGAGCTGAGAAACACCTCAGAAATTAGGTAATCACACTTCTGGGAGTTGTGTATTTGAGGGTGTGCCCAGAGAAGACTGGCATATGAGATAGTACACTATTGGGGGGCAGACCCACCCTGAACGGAGGTGGCGTCAACCATCCCACAGGCTGGGAATCGGGATGTAACCAAACTGGAGGGAAAGAACTACTCGCTTATGCTCTTTGCTCTGTTTGCTTCTTGGCTAACATAAGATGAACAGCTTGGCCGCTTTACACCCTTCCACCATGAGGCTCTGCCTCACCACAGGCCATCAAAAAGGAGCCAACAGACCATGGACTGAAAATCCTGGAACCGTGAACCAAAAAAAAAAAAAAAAAAAACACTTTCCTTAAAGTAACAGTCTCAGATACTTTGACAAAGAGCTAACATACCACTATAACTGGTTTTTCCAGCAACAACGTTCACTATGAACATCAGTGAGTTACAGGATGTTTAATGAATGGTGATTACTTTAAGAAGCACTCTAGGAATGAACATGCATAGAATGAGTGCCAGGTGGAAAGCACCGACATGACTCCTGGAGTCCAAGGTGCAAGGACACACCACAGAAGCCAGACTTTGGGCAGGGGTCCAGGGGTACCTGGCAGGTCTCAGAGAGAATCTATTTAAGGGGTTCAGGTTAGTCATACCACAGTCAGCTAAGAAGAGATTCTTCAATCTGAGCATTCCTAAGCAGAAAATTTAAAATCCATGATGCTCCAAGGTCTGACAGTTTTGAATGCCTGCACGATGGCACAGATGAATGCACCAGAGTCAAAACACAGGCATGCTGAAAAGATCTGTATTCTCAGATACTTAGGAGGCTGAGGGAGGAGGATACAAGCTCAAGGCCAGATGAGGCAGCTGAGTGAGCGCCTGTCTCAAGATGCACGAAAGGGCTGAGGATGTAGCTCAGTGGAAGAATGCCGCGCTAACGTTTGTGAGACCCGTTAGCTCTGTTCCCAGTACTTCAAAAAACCAGACACAAACTGAGAAAAGCAACTTCAGGTAGCTTGTGTAAAGGTACATGTAAAACTTCAATGAATTTCATGTCTCGATTTGAGGTTCAGCTCCAAGATATTTCATTTCCAAAATCTGAAAAAAATCCAAAGTCTGAAACTCTTCTAGCCTCAAGTATTTTAAACACTGGATATTCAACCTGCACTATTTTCAAACACTTTTTATTTATTTATTTATTTTTGCGGAACTGGGGATTGATCTCAGTCCCTTGTGTTTGCCAGGCAAACACTTATTTTACTGAGCTATTTCCCTAGCCCCCCATTTAAAAAAAAAAAAACTGATTCTTACTTCATAGAGGTGACAATAAAGCAAAACAAAAAATTTCAAGGTGAGTGTAGCATAGTGCTTTTTCACTGAGTTGCCAGTACATTCCAGAAGATGTAGCAACCAGCCTGGGCTGTACCAGACCTCTGGGACAAGGCAGAATTGGCCTTGGTCGTGACAAGGGGAAGACAGCTCACCGCAGGTAAAAGTAACAGCCTGAGTTAATTTCATGAATTACACATTCAGACTTCTCTAGAATACACTCCTCTCTACTGTGGCATTTTCATCTTTTATAAGGGGTGCTACTATGACTTTTGTGTGCTTCTTTCTGTATTTGCACAGTTTCCGTAATAATCCAGAAAACTAATTCTTCCCAGTGTTTATCAGAAACCATGTTCATAGCTGGGAATATCTAAAACTTCCAACTGGCCAAGTACCAAGAGTTCTCTTTTTTTCCACTATTGCTCTTTCTTCTTTGACAGATGAAGCCCGGTAGGAAAGAACGACGTATGTGCTGTACGCATAAAGCTTTGTTCGTCTTCCCCATGCTCTACGAACAGAAGGTGGTTCTGGTGCTCCAGCCTAGGAGCACACCACGGCAATGTGCTTTTCAGATATTATTCTGGCTGCAGTTTCTGCACATGTTATTCATTATTTTTCTTATTTGCTATGTAGTAACTCTCAGTGCTTGTGAACATTAGATCAGAGCCCTGGAAATTTTTACCATTTCAGCTAAGAGGTATAGAGGTGGTCCACCTTATATGAGGCTTGTTTTGCAGTCTTTTAATGGGATTAGCTAAATGAATCGCCTTTCTGAATGGGATATGGGTAACGGTCTTACAAACAAGTACATACATAGACATAATAAAAAATAATATCAGGGACTTTTTATGGGTAGCCAAAAGACATACTATAAACTCAAAAGTAATATTATTATCTTATTGGTAGAATTTTATGTATTTATGTAGGAGGGTTTTTTTTTTTTTTTTTTTACTTATTTCTCAAAAACACAATCCAGTTAAATTATTGCATTCTTTTTGACTACCTATGAAAAGGAAAGAAAATTAAGAACAAGGAGGAATATAATATTTCCTAACTATCCTAAAGTGTTTTATACGGTAACCAAGTTTTGCTAATTACTAACCTTGAGGTCCACTTGTGGTGGCTATTTTTAGACATCAGGACCTGCTGTACTTTCTTTTTCCAACAAGCTTCCTATGGTTTCTCCTGTGAATACTAGACTTTCCCCCACTGAGTCATATCCTGCTAACAAAGAATTAGCAAAAACAGGGAAAATGAATTTACAAGATCTTACTTGCATCTCTTTGAACTCAAATTTATTAGGTTCATTTAAAAGGAATTTAAATATGGCAAAAAATCCATTACATATACCTGAATTATATAAATACTAGAACTATGTTAGGAACTCATCATGAATTTATTACTGGAGCGAAAACAGCAACTTATACAGTAAACCCACAAAATGATACTCAGCACATGGTAGGTACATAATGAAACATTCAACCGCTTCTAGGTGAGAGAACCATGCTATTCAAATGACTGATGTGAGCGCTTTCCTGGTCTGAAAACCAGCATCTGTTGAAATCCTGTGTAGTCACAGGCATCAGAGACCTTATGGTATAGGAACTGAGTTTGCAGAAATAAAACACAGACACCCTTTCTACAGGCAAAAGGAAAAGCAATTTTAAGAAGCCTTTCTTCAAGGCATTTTAGATATAAACTTTTCTTTTGAAGAATTTAGGTAGCTATGGAGGTAAACTGATACCTGCGATTACAGCGGTTCAGATAATATTTTAAATATGGACTATTCATCTCAGTAGTGTGTATGCACAGGCATTTGAAATTACTGACAAATATAATTTACAAAAAAGCACAAAGAGAAATCTCCTAGTAGATACTTTTTAGTGGTGTTTACCAGAGAACACAGTTTTGTCCAAGAAACTGATGTTCACCTTCTTAGTCATGTTGAATTTAGCACTGTACGCCGCACATAGATGTATAAATGGTAGTAGAATGGAAAGAATGGCAATTTTATAACAAAGAGAAATTCATCTCATTATCCTATGATACTATCCTTGCAACTGCCACTCACTTTTCTTTGCTATTAGGAAACAAATCTATTTAATCTGATGGGGAACTGTGCAAAGGACATTGGATATTCCAGGCTTTCATTCATGGGAGGGAATGACAGGTAAGAAAATTATTAGGTGGAGAAGGAAATGTCTACTTTTTAAAGGAAAAATGTAGGTATATTTGGAATGGATCAGAGTTGGACGGCATGGTGCCTTCGTGTGTCATGACTGAAAAATTTTAATGGCACATCTAGCTCTAAGCAACAGAAGAACATGCTAGAAACAATGTCTAAAACACTAATTTGTATTAGCCAAAAGATGTTTATATATAACATAACAACAAAACACAAATATTAGCACATGGTACATAATGAAACATTATGAACGTGACCTAGGACAAGGGCCATGGAAATGATAAAAAAGGACACCTGGTTGGGTGAAAGGTTCTGAATGACAGTGGTTTCAAAGAGGACTGAGGTGGCAGTCTGTGCACACATAGGAAGGCAGGGAGCAGCTTTCTGAAGGGAAGACCTCAGGAGGTCCTGGGCGCACTGCGGCAGCAGGCTGGCCCAGCAGCCGCAGCGAGGTAGGCTTATCAGTGTATGGAGATGGGCTGAGCATTCAGCTGTCTCTCATCCACACAGTACTTAATCAAGATGTGGTGACATGATGACTTTTGTCGTGGACAAATATAAGTAAAGAAAGAAGAAGGCCTCAGGACCTTCTTGTTGGCCCTCAGACCTACCCACTGAGCTACTATACCAAGAGGTGAATACCAAGAGCCTAAGCCTGCCCCATGAAATGCTCTCTTCCTCTTGGAGAATTTTACCTGGAACTACCTCTTCTCTCACTACTGATGTGAAACCTGTGCAGCATGTGGTTCTTGTCTCTGACTGTAACAGATCCTTCATTTTGCAAAACCATAGTTTTCCTGGACGGATTCCTTCTCCTCTGCTCCACGCCCTACAGAGGCCCTATTTCCCTACCTGGTTTCGACTGCCAGAACATCAGTATGGTGTAAAACAGAACCTTTCTTTACACTGATCTAAGTAAGAACAACCCAGCCAGCTTTATTAAAATGAATGTTATAACTGGACCCTCACCACAGGTTCATGGAGAATCATTTATGCCAAGTTATCTAACCCTTTTCTATACAAAATGGCTTGGACGGATTAGAGAAATGCCATAAGGCTTCATATATCATACCCTGAGCAAATCAGAACAAAAGAAGAAATGATAGCAATTTGTACACAAATTCATATCTGGCTCTAGAATATATATCTGGCTGTAGAATATATTATACTGCTGGTTTACTGACTCATGCGTAGCTTTAGGGAAGCACTGGTGGGAAACTATTGAGGTCTGCATTGAAAGCTGCTGCAATCTGGGTGTGGTGGTGCCCGCCTATAATCCCAGAACTCCGGAGGCTGAGGCCAGCAGATCACAGTGAGCTTGAGGCCAGTCTGGGCTACATGAGTGAGTTCAAGGCCAGACCCTACTAAATGGTGAGCTCTTGCCTCCAAACAACTACAAAGAAGCACATAAAACTGTTTAAAAGAATTGCCAAGAATTTGTTGAATCTTCAACAACATTGAACATAAATAAGCGTATTTAAAGTTAGTAAAATACAAAACAGAATAAGATTAAATTAAATAATACATAGTTGAAGAAGATGATAGAAGTCGAGATAGTTATCTTTGGGAGACTCAGAATGGAAGGACAAAGGGGCTGCTGAGGTACTGGTGGGAAGTGGACGAAGCTGTGAAAATTCACTGACCATACACTTAGGCTTTATGTATGGTTTTGCAAAATTACCTATCTGTAATTCTGATTGAGGAGTATGCGACTGTGTATGTATGTATGGGTGTGCTGGAGTGACCTGGAGATTTACCTAATTAGAGTTATACCTAAAACTAGACACTGTTGAATAATAGTGGAATTCTGTAACATTTAGAATTTGTATATAGTTTTTTAGCTACTTTCTTGTGAGATAGGGGCTTTTCTCGTGCAGCACATAGGCAATGTCTAGCAGGGTCTCACATGGCTGCAAAGTTCCACTAAAGACCTCAGTAGAGGAGGGACAGCAAGTGAGATGGGCAGGGTTGAGTAGATGATTATTACATTAAAGGAAAATACAGGTATTTTATTAAGTTATAAAATTTATTCACCATGTCTTCTGTTAGCCATGCTTGTATGAAAGAATTATTCTTTCAACATTTCCAACATTTCTTCAGATTTTCTTGGAAGCAAATATAGGGTTGACATTCATTAACAGTTTGTAAGTTTCTTCAAAGCCAAACATCTGCTTGGCATCCAATGGTGTTCGCAATTTTTTTCTTTAAAGGAATGTCTGTTGAGCATTTTTTAGCTTCATTTGCGCTTTATGAAGACCTTTTTAGCAGAAAATTTCTTGAGAGGAATCTTTAAGGCTTAGACAATCCCAGAAGATTTAAGAAGCAGATCTGCCTTGACCCTTTATTTAGCATACTCATGTGACGACAGGAAGTGTTCAGTGTTTCCTTGAACCTCTTCTTGGAGGACCCCTTGATTGCAGTGAGGTGAAAGGTTTTGCCTGGAATGCCACTCCCAAGTGACAATGCTCACAGAAGTCAAGGTTTTTTTTTTTTTTTTTTTTTTTTTTTTTATATACTGTGGGGAAAATGGCCTAGAAGGGGGTTAAACTTTGATTAGAGATGTTGCAAGTAGGGAAAAATGCTTATTTTAATTTAACTTCTCCTTTTTAGAAGACATGAGTACATAAATTATGTAGAAGAACGGTGATTACTAGACAGTCTAAAAGCTGGAGGCTCTAAGCCAATTTTCAACCAACTGTCACAGAACATAAGTTTCAAAATATGTTTAAACTAAACTGACAACTACAGAAAAAAATGTAAAATTCTTTGAAAGGCTGGGTTATGTGAACTGATGAGGACCCTGGAAACCACACACTATTTAACACACAGCAATATCTCACTGCAATGTTCCCAATTTTCTGAAGGGAATATTAAAAGAGGCAGAACAGCTGCTTCCCCAGATTAAGCAGATCCAAGCAGTGGAAAGACCCTTCCTAGCCTTACAGAGTGGCCAAAGTAGAGTGCAGCCAAAAAACTGCATGAACGATGGGAGGTCCTCTGACCCAGATGCTTCCCTGCTGGGGAGAACCATCCCAGGAAGAGGAGCTCTGTGTGTGTTTCCATCTTTCTATGTCAGGGCAGCTCTACTCTTATCTGCTGAAGGCATCCAGGTGGTCTGGAGGATCATTATCACTGCCATATTCTGATCCCTTCATTGTAATAGGGCATGAAACCAAGGCCTGAGACAGTCTGTATGTGTCCAAAGTGCTAGAAAGGTAGAGCTGGCATAAGCCCTGCTTGAATCCCTAGTTACAAATGCAAAGGCTCAGACTGAGAAGGTATTAGTTATTGAGGTCAGAGATTATCTGCCTAGAACCCAGGGCCTCATGATAGATCTCGATCTCGGCTCAGCCTACAATTTTCCAGAAGTCCTACAGCAAGCTTCTTTTTTCCTTCATTCTGTACAAGGAGTTTTAGGGTGTCTTGGAAAACCTTAAAATAGTACCTATGATCCTCCCTGTTTGTCCGCATAAGTATTTCTTCTGGAGAAGGTACTCCTGGCCTTTAATTTGTTCTTCAAAAGTATCGGTGATCACACCAAGTAAGCATCAAAGGGAGGAAAGGAAAGGGAAGGAGCACCTCAGAGCACTGTCTATGCCTGTTCCCAAGGACACTTTCCAGAAGCTCCCTGCAAACCAGGTGTACGTTTCCTAAGAAATGACTTAGCTTATTCAAGTAAATATGCACAACCATGAAGATAAAAGCTCCACAGTGTCTGTGAACATACAGCACATGGTAGACTGATAAAAGATTACATTCTTAAAAAAATGTGAGGTATAACATGCAACCTATATTGTGTAAACCAAAACCAGGACTCGAAAGCCCTGAATAATTTTGGGTCGGGAATTAGTTGTCTCTTGAATATTCCCTTCAGAAAATGGCGGTAAGTGAGAGGCGTCGTGATGACTGACAGAGAACAACTGGTTCTTTGAATTCAGCAGGAGCCTCTTGAGGGAACAAGCTCATCTTTATAACTGTGTCAATTAGGCAAACACTAAAAACTGCCTCTGTCCCTGGATGCTGATAATGTCGGGGAGGGGAGTGGCTGATGTAATCCTTAATCCTGGAGACGCAATGAAGATGGGGAGGGAGGCTTGCTCCACTGTTTCCACGCTGGCCTGTAGCCACACAGAGGACGGTGGAGGGAGATCTGCCTTCCAATTATCATCATGTGTGTGGACTGACAGCAATAGCCTGGAGAGTAGTTTAAATTTGAGAGAAAACCCCCCGAAAGCCAGCATGAGAAGAAACGAATTTGGGAAACAGTACTGTACTGTGTTTTGAAATAATACTCAGTATTTATCTGAAGCATCTATCTTATAATGGAGTCAAATTGAGAATTTCCTGAGGCTGGAAGATTGTAATCATCTGAGAAATCAGGAGTGACACCGGGGTTTAACTGCCAAGAGGGATCCGCGGGCTTGCCCACCTCTTCCTATCGCAGGATGGAAGCATTCTCATGGAAACTGCACGCGGAGGTCAGCAAGTGAAATGACAGGAGGGTCTGCGCCAGCAGTTCACAAGGGGAACCAGGCAAGAAGGGGCACAGACATGAATCTGGCAGTGGCACTCAGGTAATTATGGGCTTAGAGCAATTCTCAAAGCCAGGCCGGAAGCTGAACCACAATCCTTATGGGAAAGGAAAGTATGAAGGTAATTAGGAGAAAAAAGCTAGGGAAAGATATTTTACTAAAAAAAAACCCCCAACAAATGCAAATCCTAAAACTCTAAATAAGGCTCAGTGTCTGCAGAGGGACCTTCAAGGCTCTCAAACAGCATAAAACAGAATGGAGGGGGGAAGGGGCCACACACATCTTGATACACTCAGTTGCAGAGCCGAGCTGCACGTGCAGGGCAGGGCGAGCCCTCTGGGTCCCTGGGCGTGGACAAGCCCCAAGCCCCGACCGACTGTGGTCCGTGTGACCTGGGAGCACCTGGGGCAAGGGGCTCGGAGGGAGTATTGTGAGCACAGAACATACTTCTTCCCACTTGACTGTGCTTTCTAGTTTGCTTCTCCCTCTTCTGTTTGCTTCTGTGGTTCAACTTTCTGAAGAATGGTGGGAAGTACTGTGTGAAGCCGTGATCTGAGAATGAAGCTCAGCTGCAGTGAGTGCGTTAGAAAAACTAGCTCTCCACATATTTCAACCCAGTTGTAATTCTGATAAAAACTGATGGGAGGGAGCGCAGGCAGGCAGCTGGGCTCATCCTTCCCGTGCCTCGTTGGTGTCCTGCGCAGCAGCCACATCGCAGATGGTCACTCAAACAAACTGGCCACCTCATCTGCCAGCACCGTCTTCTGCTCTGCTCCGTTTCCAAGCAGAAGCCGACAGTCACAACACATGTGCTTTGGAGCGATCTTTTGTTGATCTTTATGAACCCATTAGTGAAAGCGATTAAATGACCAAATCTGGCACAGAACTATCCTGATGGAAGAGTGTCAGAGCTGAACATTTGTAAGGCCTTGTCAAGATATTAGTAAGGCATAAGGGAAAAGTCACCCTTAAAGCAGACGTTAAAAAGCATGAGGATACACAAACTAGAGTGCTGGAATCATTTGCAAGGCTTTCTTCATGATTAAGCAAAGAGCATGATTGTTACTAACATTAAACATCTGTACAGTATAGTGTCCAAGAGCTTTATAGTAATATTATTTATTAATATATGCTACAGAGGAAAAAATAGATTCTACAGCTAAAATAATTAGGTTTTAAGGAGTAATAGGCAGTTCTTAATTCTCTCAGCATGGTATAATTTCATAGGTCAAATGATGCTCATATAGAATACTTAGTATGGTTTACACTGCATTTCAGGACATTTATATCAAATGAAATTTAGGAATTATCTTCAATGTATGGTTACATTCAGAGACAATCTCATATATATGATATTTAAGTGAGTAATCCCAGACAAAAATGGGCTGTAGAAACATAACAGTCTTTTTTCTTTTCCAGAACCGGGGATTGAACTCAGGCCCTTGCTCTTGCCAGGGAAGCACTTATTCTACTGAGCCATCTTCCCAGCCCTAAATTAGTGTAAGTATCTTTTTTGGAGGAACGAGGGATTGAACTCCTGCCCTTGTACTTGCCAGGTAAGTGCTTATTCTACTGAGGCATCTCCTCAACCCCCATAACAGTCTTTTTAATAGAGACTAGGCAAGAGGGCATGTGCCTGTAATCTTAGCACTTGGGAGGCTGAAAATATGAAAATCCCCATGAGTCTAATCCATATAGTGAGACTCTGTATACCCTGTACATCCTGTCTTAAATTCATAAAAAGAACCCCAAAACCAAAAGCCAACCAAAAAAAAAAAAAACCCCTAGTCTTTTAATAGTAAATACAGCTTTTTAAAAAGTAAAGTAAATGGAACATCTCCCACCCTACTCCACCCCATTATACCAAGAATCTTCACACTCAGCCACACCCTGAGCCCTTTTTTCCCCCTATTTTTATCCTGAGACAAAATTTAACTAAGTTATTAAGTTGCCTAGGATGGGTTTGAACTTGTGATCTTTCTGCATCATCCTCCCAGAAGGCTAGGATTACAGATATGCACCATTCAAATGGAACATTTTGGAGGATTTTTTTTGGTATTCGGAATCGAATTGAGGACCTTGTGCTTGCCACTGACCTATATTCCCAGCTCAAACAGAAAATTTTAAAAGATCATGTTAAAAGCACACCATTCTGAAAAATTCTTTGGAACCCTGCTAACATTCCTAGGAAAAAGAAGCAACGCGAGAAAGTGGTAGCCGAGACCCAGCCTCAGATTCAATAAGCAGAAGACAAAGAGGAAGGCCCTCAGGTCTCACGAAGCACAGAGGCAAGGGCTCCGCGTCGTCACAGACATACTTCTGATGTTAGGAGGACACAGTTAAACAATTTAGATCAAGAGATGGCAAAGCTTCCCTGCCAAGAAACTCAGGCAGGATTGGCACGAAGTAATTAACAAAATGTAATTTTATGCACTGGAACTTGATAATGCAAAGCAGATTTTAATTTAGGATACAGGTAATATTATAAATCAATAGGTAAAGGGTTGAATTATCAGTAAACAGCTCTGTGAAAGATTTCCAGTTACTTGGAAAAAGTCTCAGTTTTTACCTCTTATTATGCTATTCTGGCCAAATGACTCTTAGCACCAGGGTCAAAGATTAGGTATGGAAAGTAAAATCCCATAGAAATAACTCAAGATAGAACAAAAGCAGAGTTGGGTTTTTTTTTTTTTTTTTTTTTGGTGCTGGGGAATCAAAGCCTAGGCTTTGCACATGGTAAGCTCGCACTATGACCAATCCCAGTAATGGAGTTTAAATATAGATAATGGCAAGAACCCATGGATTCTTTTTTTTTTTTTTTTTTTTTGGTGGAACCTGGGATTGAACTCAGGCCCTTACGCTTGCCAGGGAAGCGCTTATTCCACTGAGCCATCTCCCTGGCCCAACCCATGGATTCTTGATGACCCTAAGGATTCTTTAACAAATTCTGTTCTACTTTGCGAACCTTAGGTATTGATGATTTACTGAATTAAATAATATAACACCTATGAATACTGGATAGGCAACTTCACAGAGCACTTCATCTTTTTTTTTTTTTTTTAATTCCTTTATTTATTACAGTGTCTCGCTACACATCACGGATTCTTTTTTCGTGGGGGTGGGGGATGAGCTCAGCCGGCCCCGCGGGGAGGGCCTGGCATGGCATGTGGTGCTGGGGCTCGAACCGCGGTCCCTGAGAGGCGCTCTAGACTGCTGAGCTATCTTGCCAGCCCAGAGCACTTCATCTTAAACCCACAATTTAGGATCAAGCCACTTTTAAGAACGATAAGGGGAACTTACCTGCAGCAAATGACAGCTCTGCAGGACAAAGCCAAATCCATGAAATACTGCCGGACTCCGAAGGTGAGGGCGTACTTGAGGGTCTTCCCATCGATGATGAGAGCGAAGTCATTCTCCTTCCGAAGAGCATCCCCCAGGATGGTGCAGTGCCGGCTCAGAGTTTCTCTTGTCCCCTTATGAATATGAAGCAGAGGGCACATCAGCATTTCCTCCATTTATTCTAAGGCTCCTTCAGAATGTTTGGCAAGTACATTTCTTCTGATTTTTTTTTTTTTTTTTTTTTAATGCATTTAGTTCAGGGCCTACAGGGTCTCACTACACAGACTGGACTCATAGTGATCCTCCTGTTTTCAGCTTCCCAAGTGCTGGGACTACAGGCACACACCACAACGCCCAGTCTCAGTTGCCATCTCAATGCGCCCCAAGGGTGGGGCCAGCAGGGCTTGCAGGGGATTGAACTCCAGTCCCTGCATTTGCCTAAGCAGACACTTTTATTTATTTATTTTGTGTGTGTGGTACCAGGGATTGAACTCAGGAAGTTGCGCAAGCACTTATTCTACTGAGCTATCTCCCTGGGCCCATGTTTAATGCTTTTTATCTTTAAATTACTTTGAGGTGCCTTTACTCATTTGGTTTTCCTAATAGTCCCTTATCAGACACTGGACAAAACTTATCAGAAAAACTGTAGAAAGCACACATCCTCTCTCAGCAAGGGTGGGATTGGACCCCACATTACCCGTTCCTCAGCTGACTGAGGTCTTTGCTCATCACTCCAACCACAATCACAATATCGCAAAAATATTTTCAGTAAATTATCTTGTTTAAGAATAACACTCGTCTAATTTATGAACTAGTCAAAATTGGTTTGCCATGAAGCAAGAGGAAAAGTTGGGGACTACAATTTAAACAATTCATAGGTATTCTTTCAAAAGTACTCAGCACTACTGAAACCGAATTCCCAGGAACCTAGAGGAGGAAATGCAGGGTTTGTAATCTTTTGCTACTTCAGGGATTGGCTTCCACAACTTGAGTCATGGTTTCGTGATGCTGTATTCTAGTGAGGAATGGTAATCTTGATGGGTCAAATAAAAGAAGCATTCCATCAAGGAAGAGTTCACTTTTAGGCACAATAAAAACTGTTAGTGTCAGGGACAGCATTGTTCACCTCAGATCTACAGAAGGAATGTATTACTCCCCCTCAGTCAAGAACTGCTTTGCAAAATGTTTCAAGACACTTAATTTTCACCCCAAGTTCTACAGACTCTTCTTATCACCCTATGGTGCTGACCACCTGTGTCACGGAGCCTTAGCAGTGTGAGGAAACGAAACACAAGCCCTGTACCTGGGAACACAAAGGATGACTCCGCTCCCACTTGACTTCATTCCGACTGCTATTCTTGCAGTTATTTATATAATGAATAAGCTTATACAATAAAACAACTATCATAAATACAGAATACTTAAAGTTTTAATTATATTCACCATATATAATAATTGTTTTAATTTATGGCTGCAGTAGAGTCATTTCACAAAGAAGGAATGAGTACCATAGGTAATTAAAATTTTAAAGGGGAATTTATGAAGGTGTTTCTGTCACCATATTCGGATACAGTTCAAACCATGTACAGGAATCCCAGATTCTATCTAACAGATTAATAGATCACCCAACTCCCCCAACACTGGCACTTAGTTAAAGATTGCCCCCCTCCCCCCTTAATTACAGTGACATTAAGGGCCACCATGTAGCAGGGTTCTGTAAAAATTTTTTCTGTTCCCACTTTACACCAGGGGCAAGGATCTATTCTAATTTACAGAGCTCACCCCTCTGTTGTTAGGAGATGAAAATTCTGTAATATTCTGCAAGCAAAACTTACTAATGACAATCTCTAACAGATTATCCTAGGGTGTCTTAAAAGCAAATTCAGACAGATTAAACTAACAAAACAGTAAGTCACTGAACTGATAAAAATTCAAGATAATAATATTTAGTATGTGCTATATCTCAGGCAGTTTTAAGGGCTATCTGAGTACCTGCAACATTTTCCTTAACACCAATTTCAACCCTGAGTACAGGTACCTGTTAACTCCACTGGGAAGATGAGAAAGATGAGACAGTGTTAGGTGTCTTGCTGGAGGGCATATGGCTACCAGGTCATGAAATCAAACTCAGAATTAAATTTCTGTGCATCTTTCTCAACCCAAATCAGTAAAAAGCATACAACTTCAAAAGATGTCCAGGCAGAGTGAGCTACACATGGAATGCCCACACCACTTCCTCTGTTGTTTCCCTGTAGCCCTCCTTGTCAGCCTCTCATGACAAAGTTCTCTTTGTAAAACAAATTCAAAATATAAATCATGTCTCTTCTTGCTCTACAAACTTTCCAGGGCTCCCTACTGCTGACATGAAGATCAACCTACTTAAAAGGAGAAAGATATGTGTGATCACAAAAATTAATAACCAAATTCATCAATGTAACAAGATACAAAAGCCACATACAAAAGTCAGTAGCAGCTGGGCATGGTGGCGCATGCCTGTAATCCCAGCACTTGGGAGGCTGAGGCAGGAGGATTGTTGTGAGTTCAAGACCAGTCTGAGCTACAAAGTGAGCTTAAGGCCAGCCTGAACTGCACATTGAGACCCTGTCTCAAAAAAGACAAAAAGTCAGTAGCATTCTTGTATGCCAATAATGAAATCACTGAAATTAGAAAAACAGTAGAATTTACAACAGAACCAAGAAAGATTAAATACCCATGAATTAACCTAGCCAAGGAAATAAAAGACTTCTTCAATGAAAAGTACAGTACTCTGAAAAAGGAGATGAAAGAGGACATCAGAAAATAAAAAGCTATCCCTTCTTCCTGGATAGGAAGAACAACTACCACCAAAATGGCCATAATTCTCAATTCTGACATATAGATTTAACACAATTCTCCATCAAAATATATCTAGCACCCCTCACCCCTCACAAGATGAGAGAAAACAAGCCTAAGATACATACCAAACCAGAAGAAACCCAGAGCAGCACAAGCTCTCCTGCCCAACATGAGCAAAGTCACAAGTGTCGCAGTACCTGACTTCAAGTCATACTACAAAGTGACAGTGACAAAAATGGCAATGGTATTGGTACAAAAACCGACATGTAGATCAATGGCATGGAACAGAAGGAGCAGAGGAGCACCACATGTTGAGCCGGCCGCCGAGACTGGATGTGGTGGCACATGCCTGTCATTCCAGCACTGGGGAGGCTGAAAATAGCTGTGTAGTGAGACTGTGCTGAAAAGAGTGCAGAAAAGACACCTTATGGGGCCAGGGAGGTGGCTCAGTAGAATATGCGCTTGCCTGGCAAGTGCAAAGACCTGAGTTCAATCCCCAGTTCTGCCAAAAAGAAGAAAAAGAAAGAAAAAAGGAGAGACATCTTACACATTTAGCCGTCTGACCTTGGACAAAGGAGCCCAAAACATACATACAATGGCGGAAAGGCAGACTTTTTAGGAGATAGTCCTGGAAAATTGGCTATTCACTCATAGAATATTGAAGGAAGATCCATGTCTCTCACCATGTACTAAACTAAAATTAAAATAGATCAAAGATCTATCTAAAAGCAACCTACTGTAAGACAAAGTAGGTAAAATTCTTAATGGTATATTGTAGGCAAGGGCTTTCTGACCAGAACTCAAATTGTACAACAGCAAGGATCAACAAACCGGATTATGTCAAGTTAGGCGGCTCTGCACAGCAAAGCCAACGTCAGAATGAAGTCACAACCTAACGGACAGGAAGCATCAGTCCATTCTTCTTCAGAGGGAGGACTGATACCCAGTATAAAGAATTAAAAAATATAAGGACTCCCCAAGCAAAAGATGGAATAAAAAAATTGGCATCTGAAATGAACAGTCACTTCTCAGAAGAAGTACAAATGACTCATGAACACAGGAAAAATATTCAATACCTTTGGCCATTACAGAAATGCAAATTAAAACCACATTAAGATGTCATTTTATGGCAGAGAGAATGGCAATCATCAAGAAATCAAGTCGTAACAAATGCTGATGAGGCTACAGTGACAAAGAAACCCTTCTACAGTGTTGGTGGGAATGTAAACTCATATAGCCACTGTGGAAATCAATATGCAGATTCCTTAAAGAAGTAAAACCAGGAATTCTGTTTGACTCAGCTATGCCTCGTCTAGGTAGCTATCTAAAAGAGCAAAACATATCACATTGCAGTGATACATGTATAACCGTACTGTAGCAACACAATTCAGAACCTTGGAAGCTGCTTGTGCATCTGCCAACTGATGAATGAATAAAGAAAATGTGGCAGCTATATACAATAGAATATTATTCAGCTATGAAGAAGGATAATTTTGAGGCAACTATCAGAAAGTGGATATACAGTGCCTTGAAAATAATGTTAAATGAAATAAATCAGACATACAAGCTTCAATACCATATGGTTTCTCTCATTTGAGTAATACAAGTAATAAAAAGTACAAAGTAATACAAAGTACAAATAAAGAGCAAAATAAAAGACCGATCAAAGGAAACAAAACTTTTTCAAATGGGAGGAGGACAAGAGACAGAGAGTAGAGAGGGGGGAGGGATAATAAAAGACTTCATATGTCACATACACGTACCAAGTACCACCAATGATTGTAATCATTTTAAGTCACAAAGATGAACTGAAAATATAGTAACACTAGTCATGAAAATGGGGAAAGGGGACCTAGAGGTGGAGGGAGAGAGGTGGACAGGAAGAAAAGGGGGACAAAAGAATTAACATTATGTTAAATGTATGGACCTCTTCCCTAAGAGGAAAGGAACCATTATGTACCACAAACATGTATTAATAAAATAAAAACAACTCCTTAAAATGGCACCGAAGGTCTTCTACATTCTAAGCCCACCTAGCTTTCTGTCATAGCTCCTGTCACGACTTGACTCCTGCATTTCCCTTTCTGCGGCACAACCTGGGAGGAGGCCGTCCCATGATGCCCCCAGGCTGCTACATGCTACTTAGCGTAACTTTGGGCTGATGTTAGCAAGATCCTCAACTCCTTGAGGGGACAGACCTCCACGAACCTTCCCAGCAACGCAGCGCCTGTGATTACAAACACCTCGGAAATGTACTGTCATTGAATGAGAGCGCTGATACATTCTCCTGATAGTATTCCATTTCCCTTTATTGTCACTTCTAAGTAAAGACACAGATAGACAGGCAGAGAGACAGAGACAGAGAAACATGGGGGGAGCCGGGGTCAGGGAGGGAGAAATACAGGAATGTGAATATGAATGAAAGCTTTCTCTTCTTTGCTCTCCAATTTTGTAGGGAACAGTCTTTGAAAGAAAGGCACTGCTCACTACAGTGTCCCTGTATATTATTATTTTTTTTTAAGTTCTTGCCCAAGTGACTTCTGAGCTGAAAACCTGACAGGAAAGCAGAGGAAGATCCTAGAAGACTTGAGTTCCCTTAAATATCTGCTGCAAAGCGGGCCGCAAAGCCCATGGACAGCCTGGCGCCTGCACGCCCTCACTACCCCTCATTATGATCAGCCAATGCAGGAGCACAGGCCAGTCCCCACTCTCCTGCCCTTCTCAGGTGTTCTCAACACCTTAAGATTGGCTGAGAACTCTCTCATTTGTGGGATGGTGACCCTGGGTTTCCTTGGTGAAAGTCACAGATCTTCAGCGAATCAAGAGGTGTCAGGAGACGCAAGAGAGGGAACATTTCGAGAGGTGAGTGAAAAACTTGCCACAGCACACACTCATCAGTGCAGCGAGGGTGCAAGGTAACAAGATGAGGCTGAAAACATTTGCTTATTTTAGTGTTTGCTTTTTTAAGTTCTTCTGGTGTGGCTGACTGCTGCAAGCTACGAGTTATATTTTATCCTTATTTATTGCTGGGAGTATTTTAAAACTCTTTTATTTATGAAACCTGATTCCTTCTCCCCTCAGCCTGGGAGCCATACTTTATGGCCATATTGCATTGAAGCTTATCTCCTGTAGCTAAAGATAAATTTATTACCATATTAGCTGCTTTGTTTTCTCTTTGGCTACTGAAGGGGGGCACTTTGAAACATTCAGACTTAGTGCCTTGTGAAAGTGAAGATATATAAATGAGAAGCTAACTCAGAAAAAGGATCAAAGACCAGACACACAGCGTCACATAGTAGATGGCCTGGGTCGGATCTCTTTGTTCTGCAGTTTACGTTGTGGGCTGAAAGAAAGGGAGCATCTGACACATTCTGATTTAGAGGCAGTTTGGAAGGACAAACAGGAAAAAGGACAAGCAGATAAAGGGAAGGCCTGAGTTCAGATGGAGCGAACCTCCAGGGCAATGGGACTCCTGTGCCCCTCCCTGGTGGGCACCTGGGGGTGTCTCAGCACTCAACCTGAGCCTAGAGAGCAACTGGGCGCTTGGGGAAATCCTCCACTCCAGCCCCCTGGCAGGCTTTCCTGTCCTGACTCCAGGATTTTGGCCACAACCATACCCTTTCTCAGTTTTCAGTCTTGTTAACACAGAAAAGGACACGTTACCTTTGTTTTCTTGTGTGCCCGCTATGGGATAGTTTTGTGCCACCTGTAAAAATCTTTACATAATCCTGGATACTCTGAATTAGAAGAAAGAAAATATTAACCTTTTTTTTAAACAGAGGAAATGGAGGACAAAGAAATTATGACCCAACATCTACTTCTGTCACAGGTAACAAATTGTCTAATAAGTGTGGCAGAATGACCACCTAGACTAGGACCTTCAGGAGCAAGCCAGGTTGTGCAGCAGTGGACCAAAGAGAAATAAGTATTCATTGGGTTTATAAGAAACACACTTGGGTAGGGGAGGGGAGGAAAGGGAGAGAGAAAGAAAAAGAAGAGAAAAGGAAGAGCAGGGGAAGAGAAGGGGAGAAAGAAGATAGAAGAGAAAAAAGGGAAGGAAAGAAAGGGCAGAGGAGAGGGAAAAGGAGAGATGAAAAGATGCTTGGCTGATGGTTAAGTCTAGCAGAGTGCCTCACAAAAATAACTATCCACAAGACCTTTATGAAGTCCCACCTGAATCTGTAGGGCACAGCCTGGCAACAGATACCATGTTCACAGAACGCTCGCCAATAAGATGAAGTAGCAGCAATCCTCAAGAAATCAAGACTGGCAGCTTTATGGTAAGCCTTTCCCTGCTTTTACATGCCCTGGAGGAAGGAAACCCTTGATAAAAATCATACAGGACGCCCTAGACCATGAAACTTGACAGTTTTGTAGTAAAACACATCCAAAGCCCTGATTTGTTTGGAAAGTTACACAGTATATAAGTTGTCATTTCTATTTTGGCAAAGCGCTGCCTGGAAGTCTAAAGAACACAGAGGCCAGATGTGCCGAGAACGTGTCAGGCCACCTAAGAGCTCTGTTTTCATGGCCCAAAATGTAATACTGCAGAAAGCACCGGCATAAAGGTGGCCCCTTGCAGCTTCCAGCCTTTTGTTTCTTTGCTGAGTCTTTTCAGAGGTTTATAGGAAAGGCAGATTTACTTAGGAATAAATCCAAGGAACTCCCTTGCTGAGAATGGGGAACTATCCCTGAGGACAGGGAAGGGATAGCGGGTATCCTGCAGCTAGAAGATGGACAGCCAGGGGTTCAGAGGGGAAGGGCACGGGGGATCAGACCAAGAGACGACAGCGGACGGTAGCGGCTCTCCCAACTTGCTTTTGGGGCCTGTTATTCCCTTGGAGTGACAGTGGCTAATGTGTGGTCACTCATTAATTCCCCAGAAGGCATCAGGCAGCAGGCTAAGCCAAGCACGAAAGTGAAAGGGAAAAGACCCACCTACAGTTAGTTATTCAAAGCATTTTTTTTTCTGTCTTTTAGTATATAGGTCAAACAAAATAAGTACCCCACACTTATACTTCATAGGAATCTATTAAACATATACCAGTCAAATGATAAAATCATGGGAGGAGACCTACTTTAGTTTGCTAAAGAGTAACCTTTTAAAACCTATGAGTTAACCTAAAATGTCGAATATATCTTAAGTGAATACCTACTTTATTGGTTGTTTTGGTGGTTGCATAATCCTGTAAGACATGAGGTATTTACAAATGTACTGCCAAATACCATACTATGGTCTGGGTCTGGATGTTCCCTCCAAGTCTCTTGTGGCCATAGGTGGGCCTGGCTGAGTCTGGGGTGTGTGGTGCTGGGATTAAGGGTGGGTGACTGCTAACTCGGTCTACTGACCAATTTGGCACCGCCCTAATCCCAGCAGCCTGGATGCAATATAAGGGGCGCGAAGAGGTTTGCCTCCCCTTGCTTGCTTCACTGCCTTCTACTTGGAACGATCTAGTCCTCCTCTGTGATGCCCCTGTGCCAGGCCACCCTGCCGTGGAGCCCAGTAACTATGGGCTGAAACCTGCACAAATTATGAGTTAAATCAACCTTTCTTCCCTTACTTTGGATATCAGGTATTCTGTCTCAGCCATAGGAGAAAAGTTACTAAGACACAATGTTTCATTCTTTCTCTACCTTTACAGTCTCCAAATGTTCACATCCTAAAATTACAAATTAGGAGAACATTCCAAGAACATTCTTAATAATACATTATGACCATTTCAAGTATGGACAATGTTAGCATGCTCCTAAAGAGTGAATTATGACTCCTATAATAACAACCTGGATAAACCATTGGGTATTACTTGTTTTTCTTCAATGTGTTATTAGTTCAGCAGACGTCCCGTATATCCCTATGCAATGCATACATAACTACTCTAACAGCTACGACAGGTATTAGGAAAAGAATGTGCTCCTTAGAGCACAGAGGAACTGCACTTAGATGTACAGCGGGTCCACTTAAGTACTCCTCCCAGCCAGACCATTAGTTGTTTTGTTTTTGTTTACAAAAAGTTTTGGTGTTTCTAAATTCCTAGCCTGAACTAGAACATAACATTTAAAAACATATCCATATAGAATCAAACTAATATAAATTATTTTTTTCCAAAATGAATAAGAGTAGACAGAAGGTGAAGTCATTAAAAATACAAGGTCACTGAGACCCCACCAAACGACCTAGTAGATGGCAGTCAAACAAATGTGCCAGATGTATCTAAAATATAAAGGAGAAGGAAAGAGGCAAAAAAAAAAAAAAAAAAAAAAATCCATGCTTTGCTGATACACAGGAATTTTCTAGTGTGGGGGCAGATGTACAACACCATAATAGGGAAAACGGTCCAATCTCCCAGAAGAGTCACGTCATCTGATAAAGCTCAAGGGTGACAAAATGGAAGCAGGTTAGAAGAGGGCGTTATCCCACTGGATAACTGCCCTCCTCTGCAGAGGTTTGGGATCTGGGATTACAGTAGGTTCCATCAGCAGTGATCTTCATGAGGCATCTACACCCAACTGGGCCAAGCAGAAAGGCAGTGGAGAGTGGAATCATGTCCCGTCTGGGTTTTAGCATCAAAAGGGGGAGGGCTATGGTGCAAAGGAAAGCAAAGCCAGTGAAAGGAAGGAAGAGTGAGGTAGGGGATACGATTATATAATTTAAATAGTTTTGTGGATGAAGGCTTTTACCAAAGCACTCATGGTAATTATTTTAAACCACCACGGAAAGTCTCCTAAACACTTATTCTGAGCTTGGTATTAAATATTCTCTAGTGGCGGCTGCGATTCAAATGCAAAAGGAAGCCTTCTGGAGGAGCCCAGACATCCAGTCTCTGCCTGCCTGCGAGTCAGCCAGGAAGAGGCTGCTCAGAATACACAACTGGTTTTCTGAAAATAAGCAAATTACTAAATCAGTGGTTTAGAGAGGGTAACAACTGCAGCCTGTGAGGAACTGTTCTCCAGAACCACAGAGAAAGCTCAAGCTGGGCGTTCTTAATCAGAATTAGTTAACACAGGAGTACTGGTTAACATATCTTGTATGTGTGAATCCCAAATCCATACCATTTCCATTATTCTATGTGTGCACTCAAAATCTATACTCAGTTTTGTGAGTAAAACTACATGTAAGGTCTTTTTCTCTTTTTTGTATTTAGGACAGGGTGTACAGCTTATAATGGGTTTCACTGTGTCGATGGGACTCGTAGCGATCCTCCTGTTTACAGCCTCTTAGGTTCTGGGGTTGCAGGTGTGCACCACCATGTCCAGTCTCCAGCCAAGGTTTCAATCACTGTCTCAGTGCACCCTGCGGGTGTGGCTTGCATGGCAGGCCTGAGCATAAAACTCCTGGTCCCTGCATCTGCCTAAGCAGGTGCTTTGATCTGCTGAGCTCTTTGGCTGGCCCAAGGTCTTTCTTGAATTCTGCAAGTGGAAGATGCCCTGGACAACACACTTTTCTCCACGCTCACCCTTCCTTCAGCTGCTCCACCGCAGTGGGCCTGGAAGTGGGCAGCAGAAGACGAAAAGGGGGTTACAGAGGCACATGGGGGAGTTCGCGGAAAGGCTCTGAACGCCTTGTCTGTTCTCTCACGAGAGCTGTAGCTACTGAAAAATGAAATTAAATAAAAACACAGATCCAGGCTTGCAGAACTCGAGGGGGGGGGGAGCTTCAGGATCCTGAAGTTCCTAACTGTGTGGCCTCAAACTTTCCATTTGTAACTGGGACAGAGTGGCAGTCCAATAGATGCAGAGAATTACTCATGCAGATTTACCTGGCACCTAGCAGGTTTCCTACAGACTGTCCTTTTTAGAGCTGCACTGACGCATCACAGGTGTGGGCTGGAAAAGTGCAGAGATGGAAAGGCACGGCTTGCTCAGAAATGTCAACAAGCTCAGGGAGTCAAGGGCAGAATGGTTGGGAAAGCACTGAGCTATAATACTAGGTCTCAGGAAGGGCTCAGATGTTTAGTCAAAACAAGGTAAAGAATACTTAGGCCTGGGGTGGAAAAATTTTCCTGTAACAGAAATGCTAAGAATTCTTTTTATTTTATTTTATTTTATTTTATTTTATTTTATTTTATTTTATTTTAGAAATGCTAAGAATTCATGAACAACTTCACTTACAAGTCCTGCACACAAGCTGGCTCACTGAACTCTGGTCAGCCAAAGGGGACACACTCACTGGGCTCCAGGAGAGAAACAATGGGCTCAGTGGAACTTTTCTTAACTGCATATGTTGGCTTGCAGCAGATGTGGTCTTAAATCATGGGACAGGAAAACAGATTATTTGTTCTAATGTTACTATTTTTTAAATAACCCCCTTCTCCCAAGGTGACTCAGTTGGCTTTCTTCATGGAGGACTTCGTGGGGAAAGCAGGGTGCCAGATGTGGTCTGAACAATCTCCCTGCCATGGGAGATCCAGAAACAGCCTTGCTTTGGATGGGGAAACAGCAATGCCTTCAAAGTTAACCTGAGACTTTAACACTTCAAGTCTACAAGAAGAGACACCTTTGCGAATGGCAAAAGAAGACTCATGGAATTGAAGCACCAGTGCTGGCAGCAGAGGACAGCTCCACACAGTTTAGAACTTGCCTAAACTATTTTTCAAAGCAAGACAAAATATATTGTGTTAGACTCCAGGGTCATATCAAAACAAAACCCAATGTAGCCCACATTCTTTTCCCCTTTTTTCTGGAGTCAGGTCAACATCTTGCTTATTCTGGACTTCTTTCCAAAGCCATTCAACAGTAGCTGGTTCCCTAAACAGTAAGGTTTGTCTGCATAATGCATAGAAGTTGGGCCTAAAAGGGTGCAGATGATAACTCTAGTATGTACGTTGTGAGCAGCCTATAACCTACAGTAGAAGTTTACATGGTGTTGTCAACTTCAGCTAGAATGAATTAGCAATTCCATCAAGGGGTTTCTTTTACTGTGGTGTTGAAAAATACATATTTTAATGCTTCTTAACTTAATATCCAATGTGGCTCATCATCCTCTGTAAAATATATCAGTGAGGGGGAGACACACACTCATAAGTCAACCTATGATTGGCATGAGGCCATATTCTTTTTTTTTTTTTTTTAACAGAGCTGGGGATTGAACTCAGGCCCTTGCACTTGCCAGGGAAGTGCTTATTCCACTGAGCCATCTCCCTGGCCCTGCAAAGCCATATTCTTAAATTAAGTAAAGACATTTAAGTAATTTAGAAGCAGGGCAGCCACTGGGGGTCAAAGCCAATCTCTGTTTCTAAATACATGACAGGTACTTCGTTTAATCCTCACAACATCACCCCTGGAAAGTGGAAATTTTCATTACTCTTGTTTTACAACTTGGCAGCTGAGGGCAAGAAAAATTTCCTTGTGCTTTACATTCCGGAATCCAGAGAGGTAGCTGTGCCCTCAGGATCACTTACTTACTCTTGTTTGGTCAACGTGCTGCTTCTAGACTCCTCACCTAAAAGAGGTACACCAGTAATCTTTCCACTAACATTTTTGGGTGCAAGTGCAATCATTCCTGTAGAATCCTTAGTTTAGGGGCTGCTATAAAACAGAAAGCACTTGATAAATGTAAGGTATCGCGTTTGTGAGGAGCAGAACCATCTATATACAGAGTTAGCAGAGGTGGCCAACTCCCCTTCTCACAGAAGGAAAGCTACACGACCCTGTGGGATGGACGACCGATCACTTCTGATACCTTAGCTATTGGCTCCTGCCTGGGATGAACGTAAATGTCAATGGACAGTCTGGAAACCCAGATGGGAGAAGGAGAGGTGGGCAAAGCTTATCGGGAGTTGAGAACACTTGAGAACACTGGAAGCTTTTGACTTGGAGCAGGGAAATTCCTTCTCCAAACACCACTCCTACTAATTCAATAAATGTACACTGTGCAGTGACTACTTTCCCTCCCTGCTCTTTTTCTTTTCCATCCCCAGTAAAGTTTGGCAGTTGCAAGGATGAGGAAAACACAACAAGAATGCTTTTCAGATCTAGCTCTTGCACAAGGACAGATTCCATAACTCTTCATAAAAAAGAGATGTGAAGGACAGGTGACATGAAGCTTATGGGCACAGCATGAGAAGTGCAAATAACAAATGACTTGGGCACCTATAATACACTCGCTCCTCTAAGCCACATGGTGAATGGATGAAGAAATCATGGTCCTTCCCCTTTATTCTAAACACAACAGGTAGAAACCGCAGTGCAATCCTCAGTCATCTCAATAAGAGAAGTCTTCAAGATTTTTCTATCATGTAGGAACTTAGATAAAATCAGTGCAAATATCTGAGCTCCTGAAAGTGATTTCCAGAGACTCACAGAATTGATATGTTATACAACCCAAATGCCCATCAACTGAGGAATGGATAAGAAGATATGGTATTTTCACACAGTGGAGTATTATTCAGCTATGAAAAAGATAAAGTTGAGGTTTTTGCAAATAAATAGATGTAACTAGAGACTGTATTGGTAAGTGAAATAAATCAGACCTGCCTGCGCAAACACTGTGCTACCTCACTAATGTGAGAGATTGAAAGAGTAATGAAAATCTAAAACATACAACAGATATAGTGAAAGGCAAAGAATTTGTTCAATGGAAAGGAAAAACTGAGTGAAGAAAAGGACAAAAGAAAGAAGGTAATGAGATATGTACATGTGCAGATAGTTTGGACAATTACGCTGCTGATTTCTGCTGGTCTTTCGAAAGGAGCAATTAATGTTTAAAATTTTTTCTTTTTATTTTTCTTGTTTCAATTTCTTACAACTTTTTGTTATTGTTTTGATTTTTCTTTAAAACAATTTTGCACATTTATATCTGGTAAGCTGAAGAACTAATAAGATAGCATCATGCAATACAGTGACCACTATTAAATTCCTATTACTTTGGTCAGTGAAATTTTGCATCGTTTCTAATGCTGTTTTTTCTTTCCTATCACTATTTTGCATTCTTTAAAACATAAAAAAATTTACATGTCACAAAAGGAAATAGAAATGATATTACAGAAAAAAAAGAATTGGTAGGTTATAAAGGACAGGTAATAATACATTCACATTTCTTAATAGAACACAGACTCAACGCAGCTGGAACTGCTGTAGTACATTTTGAAAGACTAATCGGGAGTTGGGAGTTACAGATAGGTCATTGTATAAAATCCAGATCTTATAGCTCATAGTTTAGATATTTACAGTTTGTTTGTTTTTTTGGCAGAACCGGGGACTGAACTCAGGCCCCTGTACTTGCCAGGGAAGCGTGTATTCTACTGAGCCATCTCCCTGGCCATATTTACAGTTTTAATAAAGAAATTTTGAGCAAATTGTTTTACAACACACTGAAATATGTAAAAGAGATGAAGAAAGAAAACTATCGGTTATGAAGTTGACGGGGTTTCTGAGAAGTTTGTGCGATATTTCTTTGGCACTGTCATGGAGTTCAGGAGAAAGCATAATGTACTCATCCAGCTGGAATTTTGGAATTGCTGCCTTTGTAGACACTTAAGGAAATGTATCAAGGGGATAACCAGAACTCCTAATAAAGTGGCTCAAAGTAGTATGATTTAAAAAATACAAATTATCTATATGATCTATTGATTACAAATATATACTAATTTTGATAAACTTTAGAAGATTCCTAATGACACTTATCCATGAAATTCTTATTTTCTAAATAAAAAAATATAGTAGCCCTTTACCTCAGAAACTCGGGACAAGATTTTATGAGTGGTAGGTAAGCGGTGGAGCACAGCCAGCTTCTTGTCAGGAGAACACCCAACGGGGGCACCGTTTTTACAGTGAAGGCAGGTGGGTGCTAGAGGAGGCAGACAAACCTGCCAGGTTCCCCAGCGGCCTTCAGAGCAAGATGCCCATTCTGTGTGTATCTGTTTTTCTTTTTGAGACAGGGTCTTGCTAACAGTTCAAGCTGTCCTTGAGCTCACTTGTAGCCCAGCCTGATCTCAAATGTTCAACCATCCTCCTGCTTCAGCTTCCCAAGTGCTGGGATTACAGGTATGCATGGCCATGCCCGTTTGGCTTTATGCATTTATTTAAAGTTTAAAAAAATGCGGACAAGCCTTACATTTGTGAAAGGCAAAAATCATATTGAAACTCAGAAAGTTAGAAATCACAGTGGCACTTATGAGTGATGACCTACGTTATGAGATATAAAGCTTCCACTAGCAGGATTGTGAGCAGAAAGAACATGCTACATGAAGGTTTAAGAAACTCAGACATAATACTTAAATCCAGTGTTGGAAAAAGAGATTTCTCTTTTCCATTTTGACAGTTGTAGCGATGAAATTTTGGTAGAAAATATGTACATTTCATAGCAATAGGTATCACTTACATAAAAAGAACCACACTTATGATCTTGGGGAAAAATGAAGAAAAATAACAATCATAACAAAATTGATCATTATGCAAAATAAGAGTATTATTTTGACCAAATTTTGTAACTTCTTGTTTTAACATGCACCATGGTATGGGTTAACCGTGTCAGTCCTACACAAAACAAAATTTCTGTATAAACGGAACACTCTGACTCAGGGAAACTAATTTTAATGTTTTAAGGTCCCACAGTGAGGAGGAGGCAGAGCTATGTTCCTACCCACTATGCTGTCTCAGAGAATAACTGGAGTACATTCATTAAAGTTGTCACTTGACAAAACATGCACTACGATTTATTTCCTAAGACAACGTCTTGCTAAATTTATTACTTCTTAATTATGCTTTGTGCTCGTGGAGTCATAATCCTGAATCTTCTTCTTATCTATCAGTACAATTAGAAGGCAGACAGGAGGCTTTTTTCCCAAGGTCAATGAAAAAAACAAATAATAATGTAGCTACAGGCACTCTAGCAGTTCTTGTCATTTGCTGGAAATCACAGCCTGGACTTTTACTACACAGATCAGAAGGCGATTTGCAAAGAGATGTTTCCCTTCCTGCTGAGAAACAAATGAGCCTGTGCTGGTGGGCCTGACCCGGAGCAGTCAGATCTGTGAAGCTACCACTTAACTCCCTGGGAGAAAAACCTGCCCCAGACACAGGGTTGCAGAGCTGGGCAGGCAGGAGTAGGATTGTTTGTGCTAATCTCTTCAGCTAGTGTCTGTCTCCAAATTGCCATTTGAATGGACAAGGAGATGGTTAACCGCTCTCCTTTAAAGATACCATATAGTTTTGGTGTAGTTACAATCTTAGGACTTACTGAAACGTCTCTTCTGGAGGGTTAACTTTAACAACCTAAGTTTGCAGATCAAAAATTAAGAGAAAAAGAAGGGCTGCAAGGACAGCCAACATTTTGGCCCTAGCCTTTCAAGGTCAGTGAGGACTCAGGACATAGGAGAACCTGTATTGTACTATCATGTAACTCTGTGGGCCAATAATCTCCTTTATTAGAAAATTTATTGGCCCACAGAGGAAAATGATCAATGATGTAAAGTATGCCTAAGGAGAGTCACTTGGAGAGAAAACATTCTCTCAGGCTTTCACAGACAGCAAATAAGTCAAGCAATGGCCGTGACTCATCCACATGGCTGACACTGACAAGGGATCTACAAACTGCGGTACAGGGTTTCAGGGTAAATCCTGAGGGGATTTTACTGACCTTATCAGATACAAAAGTTACATTTCTTGTTATATAGGTCTTGCTTTATCTTGGTCATCAGCAGAAAAGTATAAAAATGAAGTATAAAAAGTAAAGCCATGTTAATATGCTGACCTGTATAAGGCTCAAGTCAACAACTTCTGACACTGCCAATTCTATGGAAAACCACTACTATTATGGATGTCTTGACTATATTGGAATATTTTACTGAATTCATCCATCTATAATATTTAAATGACAATGGAATACTCTTCTCTGACAAAAAAAAAAAAGGGATACAAATGAAGGACCATTTTGTACCTGTATATACAAAATAGGATAGATATACAGCTACTTTCTCTTAATTCAATGAGAAGAAATATTTGTACTAATATTGTTTGGACAGGATATCATGTCTGAATCTTGTACTATGAATAACCATTAAGAAGACAATAATGTACAATGTATTAATTATTGAAACTGTCTTACTAATCAGTTTTGAAACTCATTGCTATTTGTTTCTCAATAAAGTTATTAAAAAATAAAATAGGGGCAGCTGAAGTAAAAAAAATAGAATGAATTGCTATTGAACTTAAAACTGACAATTTTGTTTAAAAAAAAGTAATTTTTTAATTTAAAACTAAGTAGACACTTGTTTCAAATATTTGTTGTGTACTTACAATGCACCAGGTAATTTTCTGAGCTCTTAGAATAAACCAGAATAAGTAGCAGACACGGCTGCTGTTTTCACTGAAATCATGCACTCACTGGACACTTCTAAGTTTGCACCAGGAGAAACAGCACAGTTTTGAGTTATCACATTAGAAGTCTAAGAAAGAAAAATTCCACTGTCGACGCATACACTGAATATATTTGGTATTTCATTCTTTCTCCTGAGGTTACTATTTTATTTGCCTGATACTTAAATATTTAAAGAGCTTGTTTATCCAAAAATTGGGGAAAATGATAGAATAGAATCAAATAAAAAGGCAGTTCTGTTATACTCTACAAAAGGTGGAAAGTCTAAGTCCAAAAATAAAGTGCTCCATGTCAAATCAGGCAGGACCTGTCCTGCTTTGACTTCAAGATGACAGATTCTGTTTGTCGATCTTTTTTTTTTTTTGAGTGTAAGAAAAAGCCACATATTCTCAGGTGATCCATGTTATCAAGAGAGCATAAGAGAGATGGGAACATTGTCACTGCAGTTTTACAATGCTGTGTCCCAGTTCTGGACCCTGTGATGGCTTTTTCTTTGGGATGAGGTGGGATGAGTCTCTGAATTTCTCTCACACCATATCATCAGCGATGAATCTCCCTCCCTCTAACCCTTTCCTGGTTCCTTGCCTGTAATCCACACGACCCATCCCTCCCAGGTTCACGTCTGTATAATTGCCGCAATACACCACATCCCTTATGCACAAAGCTGAGGCATAAGCTCTCTTCCTACGCTGGCCCACCACACCTGGCCTGAGATCACCCTTCCAGCTTTAACAGTGGCATTTCTTTATAGGTGCCTTACAAACACCATGCTACTGTTCGAAAGCAATCACACAGCTTCATCTCTTACTATTACAGACCATTTTCTAAGACATAGTAAGTGAGAAAGCAGAATTCAAGCAGTGTGCGTAGTGCGCTATTTAATAGCAAAGGATATGCACCAGCTATATATGCCTTAGATACGTGGAACAGCTCTGGACGAGCACATGCAGTTATGGAACCAGTGGCCACCCCAGCGAGGTACCCTGGGCATCTCGGATACAAGGGCGGGAGATCCACTTTCTACCAGTGGTATGTTTTCCTTCTTGTAAGTTCAATTTTAACTAGGTGCCTACATATACTTAAATAAAAATATTAAAAAATTATAACCTTATGTTCAAGTTCAATGTTCCTTTTTTCAAGCTCCAAATGTGCCTTGATCCCACTTACAAGAACTTCCTGTGGCATGTACTCCACCTCACTCGGTTACCTACCTCCATATAACCAGAGCCACTGTTTTATACCTATTTCTCTTCACAATATTTCTATAGCCAACTGTCTAATGCACCTCTTCCACTTTAATGTAGGCTTTCAGAGAGAGGGCAAGGCTGTCTTAGTCGTTAAGTTTTCAAAAGTTACAAAACCTGCTATGCTGACTCAAATGTCAAAAGAGGGCACGGAGCCCATCTGTTTAGCGGTCTGCGCTCAGCGTGTGCTAAATGAATGAAAAAGACTTCCACCCATTGACTGGGTTGTTCTGATTTGTGTTTTCAGGATTAAAGCTTAGTTCACCAAAAGTACTTGTTCGATAATTTAAGGCTTAAACAACTTAGACAGTTGCAAATCACTTACTGTTCTTGAAGTTAACTAGCTTCTCAAAGTGTCTCAAGATAAGGAAGGAAATCAGAGGATTGTTTTGAGGATGAGTAATCAAGAGACAGACGATCATGGCAATTTAGCATCTGAAGTCAGATATCGCTCACCCATAATTCGCCCCACGGCTGACTTCCAAGCGCCGCCTCCACCACTCTCCTCCCCCACCCCTCCCGGCAGCTGGCCCGGCGGCGGCGGCCGGGCGGCCCTATTACCAGGTGTGTTCCGCTCCGCTCTGGCTTCACAAGGACTATTTCAAGCACTGTATCATTGTCAGCTCTCCTGCTCTGTCTTCCACCTTAAATTACAAATAGTCAACCTAACTTCAAAGTGTTTACAGGTCATTTGACCTGGATTTATTTTGTTAACTTCTATTTTAGATTGTATTCCTCATAAATCTTTATTCTTTCCCAAATAGGACATTAATTGATCATGGCCATGACAAAGACATTTGAAGAATTTATGTTTTTATCCCAGAAGTATGGATATTAAAAAACAAAAATAAAAATAAAACTATAAGCCTTTGCTATTCAGAGTTTTTTGTGTGTTGTTTCATAGCTTCTACAATTCTTAATGTACATTAATGCTGGAGGCTTATGCTGACACAAAATGCTTAATATATAAAACACAGGACTCAGATCTAAGCAAGCAGCAGCCTACCAGCGCCGTCCTGACAGAATGCTTTGTAGGCAAGCCCTTCACTCTCTCAATACCACGTAATCATTTGGTGACTTCTAGCTAACATAAACACAAAGCTTGAATCAGTTTCATCAGTGCTGTTCAAAGGGCTGGTGAGATAGCTCTGCGGACTAAGTGCCTGCTTAGGCAAGCACAGGGACTGGGGTTCCATCCCCAGCACCACATGCTGTGCTGGCCCCGGCCCCAGGTGTGCTGAGTCCAGGCGTGGTGGCATGTGCCTGTGACCCCAGTGCTGGGGAGGCCGAAAACAGGAAGATCACTAGGAGTTCGAGCTGCGTAACGAGACCGTACACCAAATACATAAAATAAAATGAAATAAAATAACTACAATAAAATAAAACACTGTTCAAAACTGTAGATGGTTATGTTCACAGAGGGTCTCAAAAACAGTACTACTTACATCAAGAGAGCCTTCATTTATAACAATCATTCCCATGTTCTTCTTCAAAAGTTTGCAGGAATGTCCTGTATACAAACATAGAGTAAATGGATATAATTTCTTTCTCCAGAAAACAACATTGATATCAAAGACTAAAGAACATAACCATCTCTATTCCTGCCTCTGTGCTCCCATTCCACCTCACAGTTCTGTCATCTAAGTGACTGCCAGTTGGGGTCTCCATCTCCTTTTCTCTCTGCTAGACATTTAGCTCAGGGCCTCACGCTTAGTAACCCAGTGCTCCTTCAATGAATTATGTCCCTATCCCTAAATGTTTCCCACTCTGAGACTCATCGACTGCTCAGGCCTTTCCTCTAAACTCTAGACTTTCATAAACAACTACTTATCTAACAACTGATCTCTGTGCAGGAAACAGGCATTTCATACTCGGTACATCCCAACACTAGACTCCGGGGTATCCTCCCAGAAAACCTAACATAATTCAGCCTTCCTCATTTTGGTTAACAGCAACTCAGTCCTGCTGTAAAGGCCAACAGCTTTGGAGCTTCCCATGACTCCTTTTGCCCTCTTACATCCTACATTAACTCCATCAGTCAGTCCTTTGACTCTATCATTAAAATACGTTGAATCACCCTGTTAAGAGCCCCTCTCTTCTTTCAGGGCACACCTGCAATGTTGCTTCCTCCGTGAGTGTTTCTTGACCGCCTTACTTAAAGCCGAATCCCTCTATACAGTGTCTGATCACCCCCTATTTTATGTTTTTCTTTTGAACAGCAATAACTGACATTGAATATACTCCCCACTTCTCTAATTTACTTTATTGTGTATTCACCACACAGGGCAGAGAATTCTGTTTCTTTTCTCTTTTTTGCTTGTATTTTAGGGAAGGGCCCACAGGGTGTTCAGGGTCTCACTACTAGATCAGTCTTGTAGTGATCTGCCTGTCTACAGCCTCCCAAGAGCTGGGCTTACAGGTGCACACCACCATGCCCAGTCCCAACTGCCATCTCAGTACGCCCTGGGGGTGTGGCTGGCACAGCAGGCCTGGGGATTGAGCCCCTGGTCTCTTTTTTCTTCCTGATGTGTGCTTACCTGGAGCCTACTTTGTAGACTCCACAGCCTTGTACTGAAAGGAAGATCTTTCCTACCTTTTTCTGGAAACAAGCATGGCCTAAGATTACACATCCTGTACCATGTGTGCCTCCGACTGCCTGTTTTCCTAGTATGTCACTGTTTCCAGCCATATGTTGTCTATTTCTAGTCTTATTAATTACTCACATTTTCAGGTCTTCCAATCCTAATGTTCTGCGTTTCACCATAATTCCCTTCTCATACATCTCTGTTCCATTTTGACATAGCACTACTGATAATTTTTACAATAAAAATTAACAAATTGAGTGGCTTATAAATTTAATGTTCTACAGTTTGTTCTAAAATCAAATGAATTTTTAGGTTAATTACAATCCTATGATTTCACTATATATATTAATAAATGTCATTTTTCCTAAAATAAACTTTTATTAACATAAATTTACTATGCTTTTTTATTTACTATGTATTAGTACAGTTTTTTATTTACTTGTATTCATATGTCCTGTAAGTGTCCTGCTGACACTTTTTAAAGGAATATTAGCTGAATTTGTTCTAGAGAATATTTAAAAAATGACTTTCAAAAAAATGTGGTTTTGTGTTGTAAACACTTCTAAAATGTTTTCCTCAATTTTGGGGGGAGTCTTATATATAATATACAGGCTCAATATCAGTTAAAGCTGTGCTCACATGACCTACTGCTAGTCAATTTAGAAAAACAGATTTGGCCCTTGATCAGTACTACAGGCTTACAGTGTCAACTGTTAACTTTGTTTTCGGTATGATTTTTGTTATGGACTGAACTGTGCCTTTTCCCCGCCACTCCTTCCTCCCCGAAATCCACATGCTGAAGCCTTCACCGGCAATGTGACACAGGCCTTGTAGAGGGCACGTAAGGCCAGATGAACTCTTAAGAGTGGGCCTGCTTCTGTGTGGTTACATCTCCCCGCGTCTGGATGCTGGGATCTTAGTCTCAGTGGGATACAGTCAGGAAGCAGAGCTCTGGGAGGCGATTTGACACTGCTGTGATGGGGTTGGTGCCTGAACAAAAGAGGCGCCAGGAGCTGCCTTGTTTTTTCCATCACTGAAGGACGCAAATGAAAATGCCAGCTATGAACCAAAAGGCAGGCAGATCCTCATCAAACACCAACTGTGCTGGGCCTTGATGGGAGGCTTCCCAGCATCCCAGTACCAGCCACCTGGGTTACTTTGTCTTGGCAGCACAGATGGGCTAAAGCAATGGGATCGGTCCCCTGTGCACAGAGGGAAGTCCATGTGGAGGCACAGCAGGAAGGCTGCTGTCTAGAGGCCAGGCCTCACCAGAAACCACTCTTCACTGATCTTGGGTTTTTAGTCTCCAGAACTGTGGCAAAATATATTCATTCCTATTGTGTGAGCGACCCACATATTCTGTGACTTAGCCTACATTAACTAATAGGGACTCTTCCTGAAAAACTGGAGTGACTCTAGGAAGAATCCAAAATGGTAGCCTTCTTCCTTCCGCTGTCATGGACAACCTTTCATCACGTAAACAAGAGTCAATACACACATGGATTGCAGGCCCAGTCTCCACCTTCTCACAGGAACCTACAGAAGTGTTCTGCACACACAGCATTTCTCAACGGACTATGTGGAGGTAGCAATGTGAGGTGAGAGAGTGCCGATGTAGTCACAGGGGCTAGACCTTGGCTGTGTACAGAACGACTGCAACTTTAAGATGCACTGGGGCACCCAAAATAGGTCCACTTGACAGTATTACAAATCTGGAATTGTGAAATGCCACAAGTACGTCTCTTAAAATGTATCAACCTGTTAAGAAAGACAAAGAGTTAAAACTTGAATTAAATGAATTACCGATGTTAATGGCAGTTTCTTGTTTGTCTCCTGTCAGGATCCAGATTTTGATGTCCGCTTTCATTAGAGTTTCTATGGTTTCAGGCACTTGATCTTGTAATTTATCCTCAATTGCTGTAGCTCCAAGTAGCTGGAGATTCTGGAGGAAATATACGGTGACATGTTTAAGAGAAACATTTAGATTCCTTAAGAACAAAAGTGCTGAAGTATGTATTTGTTTTAAAGTCAAAGACAATGATAATTCATGGATTTTTTTTTTTATAAATTCCTACTGTCTCACAGCAGTTTTTTTTTTTTTTTTTTTTTTTTCTTAAGAATCCCTTACTTATATCTAGTATTTTTTTGGCCAAGATTAAAGCTCCCTGAAACTTTCTCACTTTATGTTCCCTAAGGTAAGGAACTGATTTTACAAAATGCACACATAGAAAAGGGAGAAATTAGAGGTCAGTTAAAAGGGAGCAGGCAGTGACTGAGAAAACCAAAATGATATAAAAACCAAACAATAGATTACCACAGTGCAGAAGCAATCTTGTTGACTTGTTTAAAAAAAAGAGCAAGGATATATGCTGATGCTCTTAAGTTACACTTTGATGCTGTGTCTGAGCGTTTATAGATGATGCAATTAGAAACAATGAGGTAGAGAGCTATAAATGAAGTGACAGCATTATTCTTTGTGGAGAAGAACATATTGAGGCTTTTGCACACTACTCTACGTTTGTACAGTGGAAGGTCAGATTATCATGGGTTTCTTGCTTTTTAGATGCTATCTTTCATGTAAGACTGAATATAATACACTCAATACAGGCACACTTGAAAAATATTGTACATTTCATTGTACAATAAAGCAAACACTGCAGTAAACCAAGACAAATGTGTGCTTTGGTTTTATAGTGCATATGTTAGGTCTGTACTATATTGTTTTCTACTAAGTATACAGTAGTATTGTCTAAAAATGATGTAAATAATTTAGGGCTAAAAATGCTTATGGTCCTTTAAGACTTCAGAAAATTACACTTTTGCTGGTGGGGCCTCTTGCTTTGAGGTTGATGACTGCTGATTAAGGGTGACAGAGGCTGAAGGACAAAGTAGCTATGTCAGTTCCTTAAAATGAGACAGTGGTATATACTACATAGATTGACTTTATTTTCCATGCTGTTGTACAGTATTCATACATAGAAGAACCTTCTTCGAAATTGGAGTCACTATCTCAAACCCTGCTGGTGTTTGTCAGCTAGCTTATGTAATAGTCGATAAGTCCTACATTGTCATTTCAGCCATGTTTGGGGCATCTTCATCATGAGTAGATTCTATGCCAAGAAACTATTTTCTTGGTCATCCATAAGAAGCAACTCCTTATCATTAAAGTTTTAACCCAAGATGCCACTTCCAGTTCTCTTGCTATCTCCAGCATCTCTGTAGTTACTTCCTCCACTGAAGTCTTGAATCCCTCAAAGCCATCCATGAGAGCTGGAATCTGCTTCTCCCAAACACCTGAGGATGTTGGTACTCTGGTGGCTTCCTAGATGGCACAAGCTTAGCCATCAACACTTATAGCTTCCCCTTGTACTTTTTTATGGAGATGGCTTTATTCCTTAATCCTTATGAAGCAACCTTTCCTTGCTTCAACCTTTCCTTCTGCAGCTTCCTCACCTCTCTTACTCTCCACAGAACTGAAGAGAGTGGGCCTTGCACTGGATTAGGACTTGGTTCGAGGGCCTGGTGTGCTGGTTTGATCTTGTACCCAGACCACTAAAATGCTGCCACGTTAGCAGTAAGATGGTCTCACTCTAGCATTTGGAGAAGCTCTTCTAATTTCTTTCAAGAGCTCTTCTAGTGCAATCACAACTTGGCTAGTCAGTGCAAAGACCTTGCTACTTTTGCCCAGCTTATCTTTAGATGTGGCTTCTCATTAGGACTAATCCTGTCTAGCTTTTGACTTTAAGTGAGAGACATACAGCTTTCCTTTCACTTAAAACACTTAGAATTTGTGGAGTTACTAATAATGTTGGATCTCAGTGAAGAGAGAAGCCTTGTGGAGAGGGAAAGAGATGGGACAACGGTTGGGGTGGGGTGCGGTCAGAACACATCCACATTTCTTGACTGTCTTGCATGGGCATGGGTCTTGGATCTCTAACACAGTAATGATACCCAAGATTGCTGACTGCAGGTTGCCCTAATGAATACAAAATGAAATACCTTGAAATATCATAGGAATCACTAAAATGTAGCACACAGACATGAAATGAGAACATGAGAACATGGCGGTAAAATGGCGTCAGTGGGCTTGCTCCCCACATGCCATCTTGGTCCTGCAAGTGTGTGTGTAGTTTATACCTGTATGCTAGTAGCAGAAAAATTCGTACATAATTAATGGAAAAAAATTGACTAACGGCTTAGGTAAAGTTTTAGTTTTCCTGACAAAGCTGAACTGAAGTAGGCAGTTGTGAACATCAGATTTGTGGCTCAACGATGTCTTCACTTCCCCATTGTCTCAGAATGGCTGTCGTTGGCATAATTACCAAGGATGAAAAGAAGAATAAGGAGGCAATACCAACTGTATCTGTCTCTTATTTAAGAAAGTGTTTCTAGAAGTACTTAGCATATTTTCCAACATGGCCACTGCTTAACTATGAACATTCAGCTTTTCCAACCTCCACAGTGAGCTGTCAGAGCAGAAGGGGGATGGGAAGGAGTATTAAATTAGACTGGTAGTCTCTGCCACAATGGACACACAGACAGGTGTGCACATGCAAGGTGTTTGTGTGGCTGGATGCACACATTTATATGGACTGATTTCCCCATGCACTGCACATTGTCTTGCCTAGTAAAAGCTGCCTCGCCCAATAAAACAAAACTCAAAGTTACTGCTTCTTTTTCTTTCTTTATTTTGCTTTCCATGCTAAGGATGGATTTAGGGCCTTGTGCATGTTAGGCAAGCGTCCCACCACTCTGGTACACAGCTGATTCTCTTTTACTTCTTAAAACACATTTTGCCCTTATATTGAGCTCAGAAAAAATTCTGCTGATCTTTTTACATCTTAACTTACAACACAAGTTGAATAGTCCTCAAAAGGAAAACGCTTCAAAATCTAAAACTTTTGAGAACTGACACGCTGCCACAGTGGAAACTCCAAACCTAACCTCCATGTGACAGTGGCAGCCAAAACACAGGAGCAACGAAAACAGGAGCATTTATTATGTAAAGTTACCTGCAGGCTGTAGGAACAAGGAGCATATGAAAAACATGAACTGCGTGTTTAGATTTGGGTTCCATTCCCAAGATATCTCATTTTGGGCATGAAATATTCCAAACTCTGTAAAAAGATTTCAAAATCTGAAACACTTCTGGTCTCAAGCATTTCAGAGAAGGAATATTCAACCTGACTCAAGATGAGCTGTTTCCAATGTGTGACTCCAGTAGGTTTGCTCAAAAGTATGGGTAAAGCTCCTTATGTCCACAGCACTGAGAATTAGTAACCAGCTACACTTACTAAGTGAGCTAGTTACGACTGACCGAAACCAAAACCTAAGTGTGACAAAACAGTGCTGCAATCTAGGCTATTTTCTTTCAGTACAGGCCAAATAATACGGACAGCTATTAGATACACTTGATGCATGACTTCTTGGTATATAATATATAAAACTGCAAGGTATATTTCCTCCTCAAGACACCGTTATTTTATTACATTTAATGGGAAACATTTGAAATCTGTCATAATCTGATGAATAATTATCATCAAGCAGCTCAAGGAAAAATAGTCCACATCAACAATCCTAGCATCACCAGCGCTGTATTTCAACATTTGGACAATGATCCCTTAAGCTCTTGCAGCTACTTTTAGGAATTTGCAGTTGTACCATCCTGGCTCACGTCCCAGAGAAGATCAGGAGGGGCTGGGTTCAAATTTTAAGTTCTCTATGGATGGCATGGTAAGGTTTCATAATGATCATACAGCTACTTCAGAAACACAAACCCTAAAAGGGGCCTTAAAAGAAGAATGTTTTCTTATATAATCCACAAAGCACTCGGGTAACCAAATCATGGAAAGGCAAGAAATATTTAGAAATACATAAACACACATATCTGTATTTCTTTTCGTTTATGTATTTGGTACAGGGTGTCACTACACAGGCAGGACTCAGTGCTCCTCTGGTTCTCAGCCTCCCCAGTGCTGGGACGACAGGCATGCACCGCCACACCTGGTCTCGGTGGGGCCGGCCCAGCACGCCCCGGGGGCAGGGCCAGTGCAGCATGTGGATTTGTGTATATTTTCTAGCTCTATTCTAAGGAAGAATTGAACTCAAAAAGTATATAGGTATGCACTGAAGTATAGCTTATCATACACAAGCCTATAAAAATAAAACGCCTTCACTAGAGACAGCATGTTGAAATTATAGTTTAAAGAAGGAAAGCACCTGGTTCTGCACAGGTAAAACCAAGTAAATTATAAATAAATTATAAAGGACCCAAGACATAGGTACAGGGAAAAGTAACAGGCAAGTTAATACAGAATGTGTTGGTACTGCGATACAGCAATTTCTAAAGGTTCCGAATATTCAGCGCAGGCGCAGTGACCCTCCGAAAGGAGGCGCTGCCCGTCAGCAGTGTGGTCACTTGCCCTTCTCCCCAAGCGCTGCCCAAGAGCAGCACAGACTTAGTGGAAAGCCCTGCAGGCTCTTTCCCTTTTGCCCTGGTGTCTTTATTGTGAGATTAGGATCTTGAGTGACAGGGTGTTCTGCCTTTGGAAATTAATATCTTTGGCTGCACAGAGACCATTAGAGAAAAAGATGTGAACTTTGCATGCTTCTCCTGATCAGAACATCCAGAGTGCCAGGAATATAGTCAATCTCATCCCAAATATGTATTACCTTACACAAATGGCCACTAATAGGCACTATGGGAATCATAGGCTTAGAAAGTGCTGAAACGTGATAAAATTCCCCTGGCACTTATGGAATTAAAAAACCCCTTAAAACACTAATTTTACTTTCAAAATGTCAATAAGTCAATAGTTACAAAGGTTACAGGTTGATGACTCTGACACAAGACAGATTTTTTTTTTATCATTAAAAAAATCATGGGGCTGGGTAGATGGCTCAGTGGAATAAGCGCTTCCATGGCAAGCACAAGGGCCTGGGTTCAATCCCCGGTTCTGCCAAAAAAAAACCAAAACCATGAAATAATATTTATTCATCTAGTAAAGCATCTGATAAACTTATTTTCCCTCTCAGAGGTTTCCAACATATGCAGAGCTTCAAACCAGTATATAAATGTAAAATTTCTACCTTAGTGAAAATAAAAAAATTCATATAGAGTGTACTAAAACATCATGTACAATGCATATTATGGCATTTTTAGAAATTGTGTTTTCTCCCCCAAATATGTATATTCTACAGAGTACCAGATTTCAAAATAACCTCTAGGTTTATATTGGCAAATATTTTGTGAGTGCTCAAATGGTATCATTTTTTTTA
The DNA here is from genome assembly GCA_004027165.1 of Ctenomys sociabilis. Classification (NCBI taxonomy): domain Eukaryota; kingdom Metazoa; phylum Chordata; class Mammalia; order Rodentia; family Ctenomyidae; genus Ctenomys; species Ctenomys sociabilis. The sequence goes on along the minus strand of PVKA01009258.1, from coordinate 20,021 downwards.
AAGTTTGTGTTATGCTTCTAAATGATAAAAGCATAAGGAAGTCACTAATATAAGCTTCAGACTACAGCATGGCTATTAGGCAGAAGTTGCTTTAATGATGAAGACACAGTAATGCTATGAGACATTTTACTATTGGAGTAAAACGTGGATAAATGCTAGAACTATAGGCTAACCTTTATTTGTATGTGAAATAAAATTATGAAGGAAGCTGAAGAAGTAACTAACATTTCCTGGGCAGAGAAAATGTAGCAGACACTTTTAAATAAGCATTTTCCATTTTTTAACACTGGGTATATTATCTGAGGATGAACAGAGGCGCGATTAAGCCTTGGTGCACAAATGGATCACTGGTATTAGCACACACCCAAAGGAAGCAAATGGGAAGTAGAAAAGAGAAATGGAAGTGAGAATTTTACAAAGTTATTAAGATGAATTATATATATGTACTGATTTCCCCACCATGAATGTCAGTAGGTTATCAAAACATACACCAGAGCCAGCCAAATAGCTCAGTGGATTGAAGTGCCTGAAGCAGGAATCGAGGCTGGGGTTTCAATTCCTGGGCTTGCTGTGCCAGCCCCGCATCTGGGGCATACTGAGATGGCAATTGAGACTGGGTGTGGTGGCCCATGCCTATAATCCAGCTCTGGACTGTAAATAGGTGGATCACAACGAGTCTGATCTAGTAATGAGACCCTGGACACCCTGTAGACCCTTTCCCAAAATACAAAACAACAACAAGAACAACAACAACAAAAAAACATACACCAATTAAAAAAGGAGGCTTTCACTCAAAACACCAGTTTTTTAAAATATTTGTCTTTATTGTTCAGTCTTTAACAATGCTTTGTTTCTACAATTTAGCCATATTTGAGAAGTGGCTGTTTAGTCATTACCAGAATACTTTGTTTCTACAAAGTATTTCTGGGTTTCAGCCTCAGTTCTAAGCCATTCCTGCTAGGAGTACCTGTTGTCCTCTGTCCACAGGTAGGCCCCAGTTTCTCATTCTTGGATTAGCTCCTTTAGAAATACACAGAACTGTTTATGTGTGCGTGTACACACACACACACACACACACACACACACACTTTCGCACACACACCTCAACAGGTAGTTCTGGACAAGATCCTGGGTATATAATAGTGAGTTACTTGTTAAAGAATTTGCATTTCAGGTAGCATCATTAGATTCTTTTTGGATTCCTCTTTGCCTTCTGCTAACATTTATTTTTCTGCTCTGCCAGCCTGGCCCTTATCAAGTCCTGTGTAGTCACAGGGGCAGGAATCTAGAGCGGAGCTTTGCACAGGTTAGCAGATACCACAATCACTACAGGGGCTCAGGAACACACTGCCTGGCCCCAAACCAGAATTTATACTGACAAGATTAAACTCAGGAGCTTTGTCAAAAACAAAAGCAGACCCTATCCACTGTGACTTATATCTGACTTTGGGTCCTAAAAAATGAATGACAATTTAGCCACACATTTGAGAAGTGGCTGTTTAGTCATTACCAGAACAATGGAGGCAGCAGTGTATGATGAGGAGGCAGATGAGGCTGGGGTAGGAGGCAGATGAGGCTGGGGTGGAAGCCAGGGGTCTGCGTGTAATGGGAAGGACCTGCCAGGCAAAGGGCATGCGCCGGAGGACTTTAGGGGAGATAGAGAATTAGATTTCTGTTGCTAGTGGCCAACCTGGATGGCCTGGGAGGAATGATGGCTACAGAATGAGTTAAGAGGCTACACAGTCATTGTGTTGAATTATGGCAGTCCAGGAATCTGTGCGTGCTATGGCCTTCTCAGAGCCTTCCTCCAACATGGCCTCTTCAAGCTGTGAAGCTCCTTGCTGTTCTGCAATTCGCTAAGCAGCGCTCGCTGTATGTGTCTTCTGACAGCTTTGGAAATTGCCAGGGCCTTCACACTGAGCTGCAACTCATCAGGTCTTTCATTTTACATCTTGAGATGGGGGGGGTCTCAGTAACTTGCTAGGTTACTTGGGTTGGGCTTGAACTCACAAATCACCAGTCTCGTTCTCCCAAAGTGCTTGAGTTGAGGCAGACAACATACCTGGCCATTAGTTACTCTTGCGTTTTCCTTCTGAGCATCTTCTAGTATATGATGACATAGGTTTTTAGTTTAAAAAACAACTTTCTACTATCTTTCATTTTAAACTGGACTACTGTACAAAGATAAAGATCTTTCTATTAGAATGGCTTGTTTGCTTGTTCCTGAAGATATCACACAATGGGTTAAGCCTCCGTGTCTAAGAAAAAAGGACTTAACTTGTTGTTTTTCAAATCATGGAATTCACATTTGAACTCACAAGGTTGAGGGCGTAGCAAATAAGGCCCGGCCAGCATTCACACAGGCAGTTCAGAGGAATCAGGATTTGAGAAGTAACTGGGCATAGCTTGCAAAAAACAACACATTCATGCTATCTAAGTCAGAAGACCACAATACCCTGTGGAAAGTTTACCACAATGCACTTGTCAGAAGGCATCTGTTATGCTGGGAGGAAGGTGCGAGACACTAGAGGCAGAGTAGGAAATTGATTTTACGGATTCTAAAGTCAAGTTGAGAGAAATCATGAAAAACATGATTTATCTTGTCTTAGAGGAAAGCAGAGCACACTACGTGAAGAGTACAGAGGCTTTGGCCACTGCAAAGTGGAAGAGTTCTAATGTGCCTCCATCTCCCCTCCATGTGCTGATCTAGTGATCAAACCTGGTTATATTTTGTTTTTCAAGACTGCAATAATTTTCATGTATTCTTGCTCTCTCCTAAAACAAGCTGACAGCACAACACAGGAGACTGACCCAGAGCTGATCTTTAAATCTGCGTTTTCCCTTAGCTAACAGCATCTAAGAATCAATTTCCACCACAGGAAGATAAGTGCAGTGATACCTGATTTAATGAGGTTGTTCTGGGGATAAAATTAAATCATTCATATCCAACTTTTTAGGATTACTTTATTAGCTAAAATACTGGGCATTTTACCACAGCTATATTTTTATGTAACTATTTTAACTCATTATGTTTATTAAAAAGTGCAAAACTTGGTAACAATGGGACAAAACAGAAACTGAAGCTCTAAAACTTTCTTGTTCATCCCAAAGGATCATCTTTTTAAAAATATTTGTGTATTTGGTACAGGCGCTCACTATGCAGCTCAGGCTCGTAGTCATCCACCTGTTTCAGTCTCCGCAGTGCTGGGTTACAGGACGCAACATCATGCCCGGACTTGGCACTGCCACCGAGCGCCCGGGTTCCAGGCCAGCATGACACGTGTTACTAGGGATCAAACCTGGGTCCTGTGCTTGCCAGGCAGGCACTTAGACCAGTGAGCTGTCTCCCCTCCTTCCCCCCATGTATCATCTTGTGTACCCCCCTGAAGTTCTGAACCAAATGATCAGGGTAAAGGGTAGAGAACTTGGAGATTAATAAATACTGAAAAGTAGCAGCTGACTACTATTGCTAGGTGATTAGTATGTGAGCTGACCAACTGCAAATGTTCTTAAGCAAATAGTAAAAAAAGTAACTACTGAAATTTTAAGCCACAAGTCATCAGTACATCATGTAAAGTTTCAGTTAGTTTTCGTACAAATGAAAGTGATATTTGCAGCTACTAAGAATAGATGTGAGCTTTATCTGCAAAAGCATACCTCTGAAATACAGAAGTTACTGTGAACTTGGCAGCTATATACGTTTGCAACAACTCCTGTTTTCCATTAAGTTTTATATTTCTCTAGGAATCCTTTAAACCATTTGCTGCCATATGTTGCAAACCATGCTACACTACTTTGTTTTGTCATGCTAAGGCTATTGGCTGAAGTACATTACGCCGCATCAAGGCAGTCTTAAAACAATTCAGAAACGCCAACCAGATCTGAGGAGGACTGAAGGAGATGCGGGATCACTGCTGGGCCCTCCTCTGAGAATCTTATCTCAGTGCCTACAGCACCAAGCCCCACCTGGAAAGTATAAATATAAACATGCTGGGCGTGTTGACACATATCTATAATCCCAGCACTCAGAAGGCAGGAGAATCACTGTGATTTAGAGGTCAGCCTGCGCTACAAAGTTAGTTCCAAGTCAGACTGAACTACATCGTGAGATTCTGTCTCACAAAAAAAAAGTGTGGTGTGTGTGTGTGTGTGTGTGTGTGTGTGTATGTGCCTGTCTGTCTGTCTGTCTGTCTATCTATCTTCTATCTATCTATCTATGTATCTATCTATGTATCTATGTATCTATCTATCTATCTATCTATCTATCTATCTATCTATCTATCTATCTATCTTTCTACCTATCAATCTATCTTCTATCTATCAATCTATCTGTCTATTGTTTTACTTGTTTCACAGAGAGTATTGCCTCTTGCTTACCACCAAAGCCACGAAGGAAGCTTTCTGCCCCTTACGTGCTGGTGCCCCGAGCCCCAGAACCTGCTCCTTTCCTGTTGAGTCTTTTTATCTTCTCGCATTTACATGAAACTCTGAAGATGGGTTTTTAAAAAGTGAACCTAAACTTCTACAGAACACATCTTATACCACTAATACATCCCAAAATTAGTCTTCGGTGGCACCACATTTGTTACCAAAGCCATCGATATGAGATTGACCAGTACTAGGGACTGGGCTCTTCCTCTTCTTTTCTAATTAAGCGAGCACTTACTAAGCTCTAGCTTTTGAATAATTTAATCAAGTAATCCATTCATTCATCAACTAGTTATTGAATGATTAACATAGGTCAGGCAGTCAAGCACTGGAAATATGATAATGAATATAATAATAACGGTTGCTGCTCTCAGGCAACTTCAGTGGAGGCTGCATGTTAATCATAAATTACACGGTGGGTGTAAAACCCAACACTGCAATCTGCACGAAGGAGAGCTAGATAATGTCAGAACTGTAGCATTCTGGGTTTTTTCTCCAGTTCAGAAATGAGTCTCTGACCTATAATTTGTTATTTAGAAGTTTAGAAGATAAAAGGCACTGGTTAAATTCTCACTTTTAACTAATGTATTTCCCACCCATACATCATAGTAAGAGAAAAAAAAATTACCTCCATCGAAATTTGACTTGAATGCTCAGCTGTTATGTCTCACGCCATTTTCTATAATGCTCAACATAAAAGATCTGCTTTGATAAACATCGAAACTATAGAAGGTAATCTATGCAGTGCTAAATATATAATTGCATTTTTCTATTGGAGCAAGTAAATAATTTTTTTCAAATTGTATTTAGCATGAAGATACAATCTTCACATCTCAATCAACAATCATAAATTAAGAAAGTAGGCCCAGAACATTCCATACACCTAATTTTCAGCCTTTTTTTTTTCTGGTGGTATGGAGGATCGAACTCAGAACCTTGAGCTTGCCAGGCAGACACTTATACCGCTATATCCCTGGTCCCATGTACAACTAATTTTCAAAGGAATACAGTATAGTATGAATATGGGACAAAAATAATTTCCATCTTAGAAACATATTAGAATAAAATTAGTGATAGATCAAAATAAGGTGAGAAGTTCAGAAACCATTGGTAATGGAATATTCTGTTACTTATGATTCTTCTTGAGTAAATTCAAATGTATGAATTTTTAATCTAAGATTTAAAAAATCTGATTTTTAAAACCATAAGTGGTCTCATAATCTAAAATGATGACTTTAAACATTTTAACTGTCCGTCAACAGAATGAGGTTAAGGAAGACAAAGGAGGCCAAGTCAACCCTGTCATCTGAAGAACGAGACAACTGCAAACTCTCTCTTGTGTTGAGGAAGAGATGCTCGAGTGTCACTGAGCAGGGCGCCCACGGGAGGCTGTGGCTCACTGTCCCTAGGTGGGTCAGGACAAGCCTGGTGTGCTTCTCCCCATCCCTGCATCTGTATTCTCACCCTTGAACAAGGTGGGTTTTCCTTGCAGTAAGGGTCCTAGCTTACATTTGTAACAGTAAAGGAAGATGCACCTTAGGAATTGGTAACTGATTCCTAAAACAACTTACAGCATTAAAACTACTTTCTAAAAAATATTCTGTAAAGTTTATAGTATGAATACAAATGTTTGAATCCAAACATCTGTAATCTTATAAGAAACAAGATGGTTACTTTTTATAAATCAATGCGAAAGCCTGCAGTTCTCGGCCCTCATTATGGTTAGCAGGATGGCACGACCTCAAGGACACCTGCCAGCCTCCTGCATCCCCCGCCCTGCAGGCAGAGGCGGCATATTCTAGTGCTCAGGTGTGCGGGGTGGAAATACAAAAATGACTGTTTCAAAGCACAAATGTCAACATCTCTTTGGGGACTACCAGGCCTATTTGAACATTTTTCTCAGCTTACATGAGGAGTTACAATGCTCATAGTAATAAGGCTTTAAATGTATCTTAAAAATGAAATTATTAGCTTGAACAAATACTGGAAAGGATAAATGAAAAAGACAGGAGGGCTAAAACTACAGCTTTGATCATATTGTACAACTTTCACTTATTTTGTAACACATTAAAATAGTCCTGTTTTACAGAAAACTCTACAAATCTTTCAGACTTGGAATGTTTTTAATGTAATACTACCATGACTGTGTCAATGGCATTTTGCATCATTAATTCAAACTATGTTCAGAAACATCTTGTATGACACCACAATGATATTCCAATCTTTTTGTGGAGTACATTTTCTTAAAAATCCACGGGCAGATGTAACAGTATATGGTCTTCAAACAGCGCTCAGCAGAGCTGCAATCTGTGAGGAGCCCCTCGTGGACCACCATGAGGGCAAGGCGGAGGTGGAGGTGGAGGAGATGCCTGGCCGCGGACCCCGCCCCCACTCTCTCACTCGAACAGCTCTGCTTTCATCAATTACGTCTATTACTGTTCAGGCAAAGCTGTTAGGAGAGTGGGTTTTGCTCTACAATTTTTTTGTTTTTGAAAACTACTCTCACAGTTGAAAACTTTACTGTCTTATATGCTGAGTCCAATAATATGATCTACATACAAACAGATGCCAAACACCTAAAAAATCGACTAAAATCATCACATCTTAAGTAGGTAAAGAAAAAGCCCAAATGGATCAACTATGGCTGTCCCAGCTGAAGGTAAAACCAGGGGGACATGCTACCAGAACTGGTGGCCTGTAGGTTGCATCTAGCCTCCTGCCTTTTTGGAGGTGCGGCTAGTGCTGGGAATTGAGCACAGCCCCTTGCTATGCTACACAAGCGACATCCTCAGCCATAGGGTGGCTTTAATAGCAGCAAACACAACGTCCAGCTGATTCTGACAAGGAGCAGAAGCACAGACCAATGATATCATGATGGGACTATGGCTCTCGACACATAAAACCCGACAGTCCTCAAAGGATTGGGACAGCAAGAGTCTTAAAAAAGAAAAAGAAAATAAAAGCTAAATTGTAGAGAACCTTGTATCATTTTGCCTATTTTTTCTCCCCTTAAAAAGACCTTCACTCTCCTTGCACCAGTACTGGGCTGATTTTAAAACTCTCTGAAAGGTGCTCGCTTCGGCAGCACATATACTAAAATTGGAACGATACAGAGAAGATTAGCATGGCCCCTGCGCAAGGATGACACGCAAATTCGTGAAGCGTTCCATATTTAAAAAAAAAAAAAAAACTCTCTGAAAGTTTCCCCCAGACCCAGCGTGTGGCTCCCTTCTCCAGGTTCTTTCAGGGATCCTCGGTGAAGGAATCTATTTGGAATGAGGCACTGCAGGCCAAAGCCCAGTCCACCTCCTTCGGCTGTGCAGCCCTGGTATCCAGCATACTTCAGTCAATGAATTAATTAATTAAAGAAAACCTGGTTTCAGGAACATAAAAGCATAAAGCAACAGGTTCTTTGGAATGGGCCAGTAACGAAGGGATCTTACTAGGCCTTAGATTTCTGAGCAAAGGAGTGTGTAACATCACAAAATAGAAATGAATTAACTCTCAACCCCTCCTTTCATTTACTTTTAATAAAAGGCAGTCATAGGGAGGTTTCTGCATTTGTAAACTAAAAAAAAAAAAAAAAAAAAAGGCATGTTAAAGGGGGGGGGTCCTTCAATTTGGTTCAACATAACTCATGATCGCCACCTTCTGGCAAAAAGGTTGAATGTGTATTTCAGCTAAAAGTGGAAATCAGCTTAAATATCACAGTTTCTCTTACATGAGAAACCTGAAGTACAAATGAAAAACAGGATACAATATGCATGAGAGGAATGGGAAGATAGGTCTTTTGAAAAAGGGAAAGGGACTAAGAGACAGGGAGAGGGGACAGAGGAGAGGGAGGAAAAGGGCAGAAAAAGAATTAAGATGAGTGATATACATGTATCATTTCCCCATGGTGACTGCAATCATTATGTATCACAAACATGTACCAATAAAAAAATGAAAAGTCAGATGAAACAGAAAACTACAGCTACACCGAGGTTCCGGCACCACGAAAAGGGGCGTGGTGGGAGGGCACAGGTGGTGAGGACCAGGAAGAAAACAGCCCCAGCAGGGACCTGGTGCTCTCAGCCTTTCCACACAGGAAGTGAACTGCAGGTCACCTGGACAGAGCAGGGCAAGGACAGCCTTCACCTGCTGGGACTCAGGGTAGGGGGTGCTCACCTGTTGCAGTGGGCTGTGTTATTCAAGCACCGGTGCAGTTGACTGAATGGGGTGACTGGACAGCTAGCTCTCCATGGAAAGCTCAAGGTCAGAGCGGAGGTGCTGAGTGCTTCTGAGCTCCTGGAGCAAGACGAGTCTGGTCCACTCTCTGAGCTGTGTAATCTGGGTCAAACTACTTGCCCTGTTTTGCCTAATCTCACTTGTAATTAGGGATAACTAACACCTGAAAGGGATTAATTTGTTTAACAGATGAAAGTGCTAGAAATTGCACCAGACATACAATAAGTACTGCATAAAAATGTTCACTACTGTTAGTTAAGGAAACAAGATGTTTTGCTCTAAAGTACCAATCATAGTATATCTGCTACTTAAAGAACGAATAGCCTTAATTTCCTTATCTATAAAATGAGGACACTTATCATAAGGACAGAAATGACAGACAGAAAGGTGGAGGTGGCAGCACACATCTACAATCCCAGCACTTAGGAGGCCAAAGGATTATGAATTCAAGTCCAGTCTCAAAACACACAACAAAATGACAAAAAAAACAAAACAACACACACACACACACACACACACACAATGACGAGAGACAGGGTTACGTCTGCATTGTACAGTGGCAGGTCAGAGGTTAGCACTGGCTGGTTCACTTTCATGTTACTTATTATTAGCTACAGGAATCACAGTATTATTTTATATTGCATGTTGTATACATGTTAAATCTAAGTGCACATGTATGTGCATGTAACATGTACATGTGGATGTGGACATGTTCCATGTCCTCAGGGATGCAGAACCCATGGAATACACTGGTGAAGAAATTGCCAGTTGGCCAAACTGTGATCCCAAACTGTGCAGTGAAGATCTGTAAAAGTGATGCCTAGCTCCGGAGACGTCAGCAGTATGCTAGCTTGTGCTGAGAATCCCCAGTGCTTAGGCAACCAGAGGTAGATCAAAGGTAAATACTGTATCAAGATAGTCTGCTTTTATTCCAGAAGTACTATTACCGCTGGATCTAGGCGTTCCCCCAAAGCCTCACACAGTCATGAGGGGGCCTTTCTAGACTGTGTGGTGGTCAGGTCAAGGCTTGTGATTAGTAAATCAGTCCTCTGACTGATCTGGAGTAGCTCTGGCTGGGACCACCGGCGCAGTGCTGCGCCTGCCCTGGGGGGGGGGGGGGGTCTGCATGCAATGAAAGGGAGAGAAAGAGCACTGAGCCCCCTTGTTGCTTTTGCCATCTTCTGGCACCATGCACTGTTGCTCCTCTGCCATGTGTCCCTGTCATGGAGCTGGCTGCTTACGGTCATGAACTGTGGCTCCTCTGCCCTGTGTCCCTGTCATGGAGCCGGCGGCGTACAGTCTGAAACCCTCACAAATTGTGAGCCAAACAAACCTGTATTCACTCTAACTTTGGGTGTCAGGTGTTCTGTCTCAGCGATGAAAGAAAAGTGAACCACAACAAGTCCTCAGAGCAAAGAGGGGGCCTTTGCAGAGACCACACCACCTGCGGGTCAGGACACTGCCCACGCACCTTCTCGATGAGCTCATAGCTCTCCTCGAGCTTGAGGAGCCTGTTCTGCACAGAGGTGGACGCTCGCTGGTAGACGGCTCGCCACTCCTGGAAGTCACTCTCAGAAATCTCAGCCACAGCAAAACATAAAGTCCGCAAACCTGCAAAATGCAGCACACACCTCTCAGCACTCTGAAGGTTTTATTCATACGTCTGACATTTTATTATTTAACCGTCATCTCGAAAGGACTGATTTAATTTAAACACTATGCTCAAGTCTCATTCAATTATCACAATACCTTTGTATAAAATATCTACTAATGTTCCCTTAGCTTTTAAAGTTGGCACTCCTAATTCTCAGACCCTCTAATCCATTCCCTTATTCACTTGGGGTGACTTCTCCAAAATCTTATCTTCTCAAGCTCTTCTCTTCTTTCGTTTAAATCCTCTAACTAAACCCCAGGATGAGACCCAAATCCCAAAGCATGGCTAAAACATATTTCATCAAGTGCAATATCACTGAGTTACAAAATGTTACAGTACAGGTTCTCCTATGTCCTAAGTCCTCACTGACCTTGAAAGGCTAGGGCCAAAAATGTTGGCTGTCCTTGTAGCCCTTCTTTTTCTCAAATTTTTGGTCTGGAAACTTCAGTTGTTAACCCTCCAGAAGAGAAGCTTAATGATATTATTACCCTATAACATAAACAGTTGAGCTTAATCTCGCTATCTGTCTGAATATCAAATACCTTAGACATAACATGGAACCAGTATTTTCCATCAAGTATTGATATGTTAAACTTTAAGTCCCTGCAGAATGTGAAGAAAAAAAAATTGGAATAAACAATTACCTATTTTTACACAGAAATTTAGAAATCTAACCATATACAGCATTGTAGCAGGCTGGTCCTATGACATTTTTGTTTCTTGTCTATTGTTTTTATTTATTACCCTTTTTTGTAAAACAAACATTTGAGAGACAGTATCGCAGTAACCGATACGACATGACAAGCAGTATGTATTTACAAGACTGGAACGACTGCCTTCAACTTCTGGATAGCAAGGAATGCTCACCTTTTTCTATTCCACATTCCCAAACTCCCTTATACTGTCTGCCTTATATCTACTCTAAAACTAGGTTTTTAAAATCATCTTTATAATGCATCTTCTGAGAAAAAAAAGCATCCTTTGCTATACTACTCTCCAGGTAAAAATCTCCAAACATTCCTACGTGAAGGACAGTCTTTCACATGGCTTTTCCTGCAGGTCTTCACTATTAAATCAAAGCTCCTGGGAAGTGGGGACACAAAGCTCTCTGTACTACCATAAATTATAGTAAAATGCTAAATACAGTCAAAAGATAGCAGGAGAAAAGCACAGCCCTTAGGCATAGCCTGAGAAAAGAGACAGTTGATGGAGGCAGCTCCTGCACCCCAGAGCTCAGTCCTCAGTTTCAATCCCTCAGCCAGGAGAAGCAGATGAATTAGAAGGAAGACTGCAAAAGCATTTGTCAGCCAGGCAAGGAAGCAGTGCTTCTGGTTCCCAGGAAAACAACACCCCTGGGAAGATCATTTAACACTTACAGTGACCAGGACCAGGTACTAAACCTTGTGAGCTCCAGTCACATAAAATAATGTTCAGGGCGATACCTCAGAAGCAGGAAGCCAAGGAGCCAGGACAGAAATACCCAGGGAACTCTAGCTTCTGAGGAAGGAGCAGAGTTCTCTACTACTGGGTCACTGAGAGTGGGATGTAAATCCATGGGCCCATGTTAGGATGTGCCCTTCTCTTTTGGAAACTTGATTGGCAAACTTCTTTGAGGGGAGCCACAGAGTACAAGGGTCACTCGGCTCAGACCAAGAAGAACGGGTCAGGATGCTAGCCAGGGCAATTCAGACATGAGAGCCAGAATCTTTGTGAACACTGTAACCAGAAAGGAGGAAGGTGCCCCAACCCAGATCAGACCAGACCAAACCAGACTGGACTCAAGCCGAACATGTGCTATATGGTGGGTGGGCCCAAACTGCCAACCCCAGCTTGCCGAGTTGGACTCTGCACCTACATGTGTTCGTACATTTTGAACAGCTGGGACAAAGTTTTTCTGTCCTTGGTTTTAAAAGCCTCTCTCCCCCTTTATTTCTATTTGCCTGATTTTTTTTTTTTTTTTTTTTTTTTTTTTTTTTTTTTTTTTTTTTTTTTTTTTTTTTTTTTTTTTTTTTTTTTTTTTTTTTTTTTTTTTTTTTTTTTTTTTTTTTTTTTTGTTTTGTTTTGTTTTGTTTAAGTTCCTATCTTTACAAAACCTGGTTTCAGAGGAAATACAGTTTGATTAGAGGTTAGGTGTAGGCCATGAACAACTGTTCTAGCTGAAGCAGACAGTAAATCCTGAGATGGAAGATGCAGACACAGCTATGAGCGCTGTAGCCAAGGTCAAGGATAGGACTCTAAAACTTGCAGCAGCTGAGCCCTCCGGTCTAACAACCCCTCTTGGTTTCTTCTGTACTGCAGCTCACACGTCGTGGATCTCAGGGGAGACTGGGCTAAGCCCATCCACCGCAGTGTGAGGCCTCACACAGCCTGGCACGGCACAGGGCTTGAATAAAACATGCTGAGTTGCAGCACAGTTTACCGCTTGTTTTAATAGTCATACAGGTTTAATTATTTCCTCTTTTTCTTATTCAGTTCAGAATACCATCTCAGTTCTTTTGAGTCTTGCTTCTTGGTCAAGTGTGTCGGCATGAACTAAAGTATCTTCATTCTAAGAAGTAAAACAGATTCGTAGACACTACTATCTAAAACACGGAGAAAGAGACCACCAGTGTTTTAATAAAGACAGTTTTAGGAAGCTAAAATAAAGGTACTACCTGGGAATAGGACATAGTAAAATCCTAGTTATTAACAGTAACTGACACTTTAGGAATCTCTAAATAAAACAGGAACAGCGGCTCTGTAAGATATTAAAAGAATATAAATGCCTGTATCTTAATCATGCTTTACTTTTACAGAATACTCACCTTCTGTAGCAAACTGCTCCAAATGTTTTAGGGTAATTTCTTTGTATTTTGAAGTCTCTGCAAGTCGTTCATAAATTACAGTATCCTGGAAAACAAGGAAAAGGTAGGGTGTAATTTAATTAGGCCTTTGAGTTTACTAAAGCTGAGATTGACAACAATATTAGTAGGAAATCAGTGTAAAAAAGAACCAATCCCTTTTCACACTCTTTTTTTTTTTTTTTTTGTCTTTTTGAGACAGGGTCTCAGTGTGCAGTTCAGGCTGGCCTTAAGCTCACTTTGTAGCTCAGGCTGGTCTTGAACTCACAACAATCCTCCTGTCTCAGCCTCCCGAGTGCTGGGATTACAGGCATGCGCCACCATGCCTGGCTTCACACTCTTTCGTAAGCATAGAACATTGCCCTGATGAGTAACACTGATTCCCTAAAGACATGGAGAAGAGCAGCTGGACCCCTGCATCTGCAGGTCCTGCATCCTGGAGGCAACCAAGCACAGACAGCAAAGGAAGCTGGGCTCAGGAAAGCTTTGCTGATACTAAAAATGTACAGACCTTTTCCTCACTATCATGCCCTAAATGCTACAATGCTACATGGGGATTATTTAAAAAAAATACTTAAATCATACCACCAGGTATTAAGTTGATCTAGAGATGACACGGGATATGTGTACCTTACATAAATATTCTGCCCTTTTACATACGGGACTTCACGACACATAGACTTTGCAGCAGTCCTGGAAGCAGCTTCTACAGACACTGAGGGCAGGTTCCAGTCTGGCATCTTCATCTTCATTTGGAAGCTCTCTCTCATCACTACAGTGTTCAAAACCTCACAGTCTCTCTCTATTTCCCATCTTGCAAGATGGTGGGTGAAAAAATTGAGAAGCCAGACACTAAAGAGAAGAAACCCGAAGCCCAGAAGGCTTCTTTTTTTTTTTTTCATTTATTTTTATTTTATTGAAATACAAATGTCAATCAGACAGTTTCAAAACACCATAACCATACAGAGTCGATGAAATAATACACTGCAAACTGTTTTCATAACGTTTTGGTATTGTACAAGGTGCATACATGATATTATATTTACAGGTTTTTATATAGCTGAATTATATCAAAGAGTCAATAATTATTTACCTAGTGGATGACCATAGCACTAAAAGCCGACATAATATCCTGTCCCACCACCAATAGTGCAGATCTTGCCTCTCATAGAATTATGTAGAAGCACAGCGTTATCTATCCCAACTGTACTGTCTATACACACACATCCTGATTTTTTCTTTCTACAACCCTTCCTTTGTCTACACTTGTCAAAAGTGGGCACTCCATTGACATTCAACTACCTTAGGTGCTTGAACTCGACACCACAATCCAACACAGTCCAGCATTCTGCAACCATAGGGAGTTATTCAAAGAAATTGTCGACCATATCCATTTACAGCTCAGCTTAATATTACCCAGAAGGCTTCTGCCAGTGGTCCTGGTAAAAAGGGTAAGGTGAAGAAAGCAAAGAAGTCCAAGAAGGGGCAGCCCCACTGCAGCCGAAATCCTGTCCTGGTTAGAGGAACTGGTAGATACTCCCAATCCGCTCTGTATTCCAGAAAGGCTTTGTAGAAGAGAAAGTACACAGCTGATAAATCAAAGGTTGAGAAGAAAAAGAAGGAGAAAGTTCTTGCTACGATCACAAAACTGGTCGGTGGGGACAAGAATGGAGGTAGCCAGGTGGTTAAGCTTCGAAAAATGCCTAGATACTACCCTACTGAAGATGTGCTCTGAAAGCTCTTGAGCCATGGCAAGAAACCCTTCAGTCAGCATGTGCAGAAACTTCAAGCCAGCATCACTCCTGGCACCATTTTGATCATCCTCACCGGGTGTCACAGAGGCAAGAGAGTGGTCTTCCTGAAGCACTTGGCCAGTGGCTTGCTACTTGTGACTCTTAGCCTTAGTCGTGTTCCTCTACGAAGAACACACCAGAAATTTGTCATTGCCACCCCTACAAAAATTGACATCAGCAAAGTGAAAATCCCCAAACAGCTCACTGATGCTTACTTCAAGAAGAAGAAGCTGCAGAAGCCCAGGCACCAGGAGGGTGAGATCTTCGACACGGACAAAGAGAGATACCAGATTTTAGAGCAGCACAAGGTGGATCAGAAAGCAGTGGACTCACAGATTTTAGCAAAAATCAAATCTGTTCCTCAGCTCCGGGGCTACCTGTGATCTGTTTTTGCTCTGATGGAGTTTATCCTCATAAATTAGTGTTCTAAATTTCTTACTAAGAACCTAATTAAACAACTGATACATTAAAAAAAAAAAACAAAAAAAAAAACAAAAAACCTCACAGTTTACCGATGCCTCACTTTCTGTGTTCTTCTCTGAGATTCTACAGGATCCTGGGGAGTTTAGGGAGCACTGGATTGAATAAAGCTAAGAAGCCTGTCCTGCTGAAACTTCTGAGGCCTTTAGGATGGTGCTGTCCACAACGGACTTCCAGGGATGTGTTGCAAGTGCATTTGACCACAGGACCTTGTGAGGGCTGGATGACCTTTACAGTGCTGGGACCGACCAAACAGCAAGTGTGAGTATCAGAGGCCTGGTAGACCCAAGGAGAGAAGCAGTGCGCACAGCAAGAAAAGCCCTGCCTAGCAAAAACTTCATTGGGCCACTTCAGCTTTAAGACCGCAAAATAAAATTACATGGTTATTTTTAAAGAATCTTTTAGCTTTAGTTTGAAGCACTTTTTTTTTTTTTTTCCTCTCTAGTCCTTGCTACTTTATAAATCGACTATTGTTCTCTTAGTTATTTTCTGGCTTTGGTTTAATATTTTTAAGAATTTTAGCATTCAGCCTTCAAAGTTTTATGATACCAGGAAAAAATAAATCATTTACCTGCAATTACTTTCTCAGTGGTATTACCCATTTTGGGGTCTCCGGTCTCAGGACTGAGATTTCAAAACAGACTAATGGAGTATGATTTAGAACCCTTGAGAGAAGCAGAACGTAGTGACCTCAACACAGATGGGATATTCCAGGCTCCGATTAGGAACTTCATTTCATTTCTCAGTGGCGGAATGGGAATGGGGGCAAGGCCAAAGGAAATGATAATTTCTCCTCATGGCTCCTTCCTGGGAAGGAGAGGCATAACTTATTGGAGTCTTTTTTCCCAGAGGCTAACAAAATTTCCAATGATAATAATATAGGTCATTTTCAAGTGAAGAAAATATTTTAAAAATTAAAAGCAGAAAAACAAAAGCCGTCAAGCAACCAAGTTAGGGATATTAACTACTGCAGTGTATCCAGACATTCTAGGGTTGGAAATTAATGCCTAGAATAAAAACGAAGGGCTGGGGAGATAGTTCAGTGGCCTAAGTGTCTGTCTAGAATAAAAACGATTAATTTTCTATCTTCTTTGTAGAGTTGAAAAAATAAGGGCCAGAATGTGCACATTAAACACGTATGAAATCTGTTGTGTTTTTAATGGACAGTCATAATTGGTCAGTCATGTCTTCATGCAAGAATTACGCATTTAGTACTCTAGACATGGACCATTCCTTCAGCCAGAGGGCTGCATCCAGTACTTGGTGCATGACAGGGTGCTAACAAATGTTTCTGCCCAGACACTAAACCACGTGCATGGCACAGGACCAGACTGACGATCTCCTGATTGTGTGGCTGCGGAAGGCCTCACTGGGTTTAGTTATCTTGTGACCCGATCCCTACAAAGGTAAAGGAAAACCATCAGGCTCAGCACAGCGCAACCCAGTTAGTCACTGTGTAAATAGCATAGGGCTCTGGGGAAAGTTAAATTCATGATTAGGACGCCTTTAGTGGATTTTCATTCAGAAAGGTGTTGGCCCATTCGTCTTTTAGAATAAAGTTCAAATATTGATCTGTCCTCAGAATATATATTAAATGTTATTTGTTAAAAGGATAAAAAATTTTGATGCAATCTGCCATCACCTTGAAATGTGACCTGCATGGCACACGGTGCCAGTGCTAAAGATGGCACCATAAAATGTAAGTGTCAACAGTCAGAAAGCCGTAGGCAAAAGCAAATTGGCCTTATATACAGTGCGTGGTACAAACACTATTCTATTTATATTATAATTATCTTGATAATTTCACTACTGTGAAAATAATTCTGCAAAATGGAATTATTGTTATACTTGGTTAAAATAGAGTGGAGCTACACAGGGAAAAACAGCACAGGTCACAGATGCCTGTTCTAGGAGCTTTCGCTTAAAACCAAACCACTAAACCAATCTGATATGATGCTAGGACTACTGTATTTTACTCAGCAGTTGACAGTGGAGCAACTGCTGTGTCCTGAAAATTACTTTTGCCCAGCAGTCCGGTGTCACCTGCCACTCAGATCCTGACAGCTCCTCAACTCATTGCAAATCTGTTGAACTTTTTCCCCAGATAACTTCTATTGATTTCACTATCCCAACACCCCGACCTTCCTTTTTGTTTTCTGGACCTATCAGAGGTCACTAGGACCTATGCACAAATGGTTTAAATTGCAATTGTTTTGTGTTCTGCTTTCAGGTAAAAATTCTTTTTGGAGATTCATCTTTGGAGTTTGGTTTGATTTTGACATGACAAATTAGCAGCAGAGTGACATTAAGGACCCTGAACTTACTGCTAGGTTAAGCGACAAGGGGAGGCTGACCTGCTGTGAGACACTTGGGCTCCGCAGACCTGGGATGCTTGCCAAGGACACAGAGACACACCCACATGGAAATAACATAGACTTTGTGTTTATGTGTGACACTCACAATTATCTGTATTTTGTCTCTGCTCTCTTCTCTCTGCTTATTAAAAGCAACCAATTTCAGATGAGCCCTTTTATGCATGGCAGAAAATTTTATTTAAGAGACCACTAACTTGAAATTCAGCCACTTTAATTAAGCTGATCAATTGAATTTCTAATTTTTCTATTTTAAAGGAGAATTCATACTTTCTTTTTTTTTTTTTCTTTCCTTCCACGGTTTATTCAGGGCCCCTATACAATCTTCTTCTGCTTGCCTGCTCTGCTCCTCTGCCGCTCGTCCGCCGCTCCTCCCTGCTGCTGCTTCTAGTCTCTCCTCCCCAGGCAAGCCCACCCCAAGCTATATACCACAAGGCGTCCAATCCTGGAGTGACACGTGGGCACAGCCGATAGGTCCAGGTACACGGAAGCAACGCCCTAGTCTTAGCCTTAGCCAAATGAGAAGTTGTTTGTTATAGAGAGCACTCACCCCCAGGTGGGGGTGGAAGGCAGAAGCCAGCGCCCGTCTTTAAGGTGTGGCTGTGTCTTTAAGGCGTGGCTATTCGCAGCTCCCTACAGTTCCCCCTTTTTGTTTATAGCAACAGGCAAGAACAGAGGCCAGATCCCTGTTGTGCAAGGACAGAGGCCGACTCTTGCCCAGGTGTATTGCACCCAGGGAGTGTCAGCACTGTCCGATGCCCTTTTTCACAGGGGTGGGGTGGAAGGCATCGAACCCACATGCAATCAGGCATGCTCTCCATGGATTCCGGTTGCGCACTTCGGTTTCCACGTGCAGTGCTTTGCCTCGCCCCCTGTGCCGGTAAACTGTTTGTGTAAGGTGGCCAGCCATACACTAGGGGACTGTCCAGTCTCAATGGCTGTAAAGGCTTGAACTATCATGGCTGTACCGCGACACTGAAGGAACCTAACACGGCAGATGCACCACAGGCAAACCAAGGATATCAGCACCATCAGGCTAGCCAGAGCTTCCATTCCGGCCCACTCTTTCAGGTGATTCATGGCGATGGAGAACCATGAAACCAGGCCCTCTGCTAATAGTTCACAGTCACGATGGCCACTCTCAGCTGTTGCATGAGGCCATCAAATTCCCCAGTGCAATTGTCTGGCATTATGGCGAACCGTCATTGGCCTTGGAAACACCAACAAGATTCCTCATCTCAGCTCTGATGTCCCCTGTTGTAGCATCAGGAACATCGTGAGAATCACCAGCAGCACTTTTTTCTTCATTTGTGGTGTCTTTCTTTTCATATTGGGCCTTTCTGGTCAGGCGTTCAGGTACCCACACCAGATCTCATTGGTCCTGAGGGAAAACACAAACAGCCCCTCATGCCCAAGTCAGCATGGCGTCAGGCCCTCGCCAGAGGCCTGTCAAAATGTCTTTCCATTTCACCATGCCTTTTTTTTTTTTTTTGTCTTTTTGAGACAGGGTCTCACTATGCAATTCAGGCTGGCCTTAAGCTCACTTTGTAGTTCAGGCTGGTCTCGAACTCACAACAATCCTCCTGCCTCAGCCTCCCGAGTGCTGGGATTACAGGCATGTGCCACCATGCCCGGCTTTTCATCATGCCTTTGCAGGCACTGCCAGGCTCATAATGCCTGTCAGCTGCGGAACGCCCTTGGGCGTCCAAATTTAAAAAATTGATGGTGAATAAGGCTAGAGAAAGTCTCTCCTTTGGGGTACGGCCGCAGCCAACTCCCCCTTTTTGTTTTTACTTTCTTATTTATTTATTTATTTTCTTTTTGAGACAGGGTCTCACTATGCAGTTCAGGATGGCCTTAATCTCACTTTGTAGTTCAAGCTGGTCTTGAACTCAGAACAATCCTCCTGTCTCAGCCTCCCAAGTGCTGGGATTACAGGCATGCGCTACCACGCCCGGCTTTTTTCTTTCTTTTTTTTTTTTTTTGTCTTTTTGTCTTTTACTGAGCGGCATTCATTGGCCCAATGTTTTCCCTTCTTGCATCTAGGGCACACCCCAGGCTGGGCCAGGCGTGGCCCAGTGGGCTCTGCTCTGTTTCCCTTTTCAGGGCAGTCCCGTTTTAGGTGCCCCTTTTTTCCACATTTAAAACAGGCGCCTGGGGTTCCCTGGCTTCCTCTTTTGTTTTGAGCCAGCTGAACCACCGCTGCCGCTAGACCGGCATTGGTCAG